>CAXKVX010001915.1:0-57368 GCA_964058865.1 Eleocharis quinqueflora | reverse complement strand
GACTAGTCTTTAAAACTTATGTTGATCTTGTAGTGAAACAAGGTGTTGACTTGATATCATGTGTATTCTCCGACCCATCATGACGGTCATGCCCAGCGACATGACATGACAGAGCGCCAGAACATATCTGGAGTTGTTATTCTATATATCAAGTTGCGCGATTTCAGGAAAAAATATAGAAAGCCATGTACACTAATTCAAGAGATCTAAAAAGGTTGAAACCCTCCCCCCAAGCGTTTAAGAGCTCAATTAGTGTTTTGAGATAGTTTTGAGAGATTTTAGAATATCTATTATTCTCATTTTGAGTTGTAGTGAGATTCATGTGTGATCTCATTTGTTTTGATTTGATTCGTGGATGATTCTATTATGAGATTCGCGTGTGATCTCATTTGGTTCATTTTGATCCGTGAAGGATCCACTCTTGTAAACAATTATTGTTTAGTGAAATCTATCTCGAATTTGATATCGAGTGTTATCGTTGATGTAGGCAAGCTCAATATCTGAATCACGTTATATCTTGTGACAATTTCTCTACCACTTATTCTCTTTGTTTTTCTTGATTGATTAGAGCTTTTGTTGGTTTATTCTTGGATTGTGAATTGGTAGGGAAGCTCTTTGAAATTGAATTGACTTGTTAAACTTCTACACTTGTACGCACATTGAATTGATAATTCCCTCTTTCTTTTAAAGGCTATAATATTCTATATTGTGGTATCAGAGCAGACCTTAACCTTAGCAATCTTGAAATTGTTGAATTGTTGTATTGTCAAGAATGGCATCCCTCAAGTTTGTGAAGGTATCCTTTATTTTTGGAGTTGGTAGCAAGAATTGTACCTATTGGAAAAAAGTGTATGATTAATTACATATTGGAGTTGGTAGTAAGAATTGTATCTATTGGAAAAAAAAAATGTATGGTTAATTACATTACCTTAATTGATCTATAGAATGCCATATAAATTAGTTGGGTTACCAAATTTAATATGGATAACACTACTTTTATTGACGAGTCTAAATCTCTGAAACAAAATAATGATAGTGCTATCAACACCATTTTTAGCTCCATACATGAAAACATAGCTTTATCCCTTGTTAATGCAAGTAATGCCAAGGATATGTGGAATGCTCTTATTTTGTGCTATGAAGGACATGAACATATGAAGAAAGGTAGGAAAGTTGGTTTAGCTATCAAACTGAAAACTCTAAAATTTGAGGATGATGAAAACTATAAAAATATTTACTTTAGAATTGTCTCTCTTCAGAATGAATTTATTGAACTGGTTTTTAATATAGATGATGAAGACTTTGTAGGTAAAATCTTGAGGGTTGTTGCAAGGAGGTCGGGATGGAACTCAGTGGTAAGTCCCATCGAAACCATACAAGTCAAAGGCTTGCCTTTCACTTCCAAAGAAGTATATGCTCAAATGACTTCCTTAAATAAAATCACATAATAGAGAAGAATTCTTCATCAAAAGCTTTAACACTACCAAGTCAACCTCCATACTACAATAACTCTTACAAGTTTGAGTCAACCGATGTTCTATATTAAAAGCTTAAGACGAGCTCAATAAAGACAAAGACCATTTTGCAAATTTGATACAAGGGAGTATAAGCTTTGAGCAAAAGATGAACGAAGAAAGAGTGTCACAATGCTGAAGAGTTGTTTGTCTTGTTTGTAATAAAGAAGGTCATTCACTACAATATTACTACATGGTATTTCCCTCCAAAAAAATGTGAAGATGGTAAACAAGACATTTCAGGTCTAACAAGTTCAATGAAAGAAAGAAGACTTTACAAGTTACTTGAGATCGTGATTCCATTGAAAATGAGAAGAAAGAATTTGACCTAGGAGGAGAACAAGAAAGCAGCATCTCCTAACTTGTCGATAAAGCAAAATTTTGTGTAGAGCTCATACAAGAAGCCATAATTGAGACTAACATCACCGACCAAGTAGTAATCAATCTTATGTTAGGCATGGCAAGGGATAAAGATGAGAAGAAAGCTAAGGAGCAAGTCGAAAGAAAGAAGATGATAATAACTAATAATGAAGGTAGGGATGCCCCAAGTCGAGCTAATATAGTATAATTAATTGAGGGTTCTAAGGAGTCAATTTTTTCATGAGGATTTTTGTAATGAATCAAATATTGAATAATGATCATGAGTCTTATAGTGTGATCAAGTTAAGAGAATTACTAGAGGAGTCCAATAAGGTTATGGATGTTAAAAATGTCATGATAATCGATCTTAAAGTCAAAACTGAATGGCTTGAGGCTAAGGTTAATGATCTAGAAAATAAACGTAAGTTGAATAAAGAACTTGAATTGAAGGGGGCTCATCCTTGTGCTTCTAAGTTTGTTAAAGCCTCAAACTATGATTTCAAAATTGACTATGATAAAATGTATATTGGTCAAGATTTTCATGACAAAATCATACCTGGTTATGAGAAGGAACAACCTTTATTGATTGAAAAGCCACCTCAAATTTATACATATAAAAACAAACTTAACAACCATGCCTTCAGTATAACAAATGGTATATCAAAAACCAAAGGTTCAACAATCATAACCTTAGCATGGTGGATAGAAAATCTAGAGTTTACAATAATCATATGATTACCAACTATCATAGAGTTCAACCATAAAAAATCTATGTAAAAGATATATATGATAAATTCTATGTGTTGAATGAAAACAAACAGTTTATTAACAAATATGCAAGAAATAAAACCAATCTTACCAACATTCAATGTTTGTGCGAAATGATTTTGTTGAAAATCCAAACTAAGATTTCAACAAAAGAAACATCAAGTTCCAAATTACAATCATGACAATATTAACAAACCCAAACCATTCTTCCTTTTGTTAATGAATTGAACATGTTGAATCATTTTGTTGGATTAATATAGAGAAAGATTTGGAACCACTTTTCATTCCAAGCACAAGTGATACCACACTTATAGTTTAGATGATCACAAACCTCCTATTTGTTTCAATTTGATTATTATATTAAGGGAGAGTCAAGTAACAAAGCATATGATTTATTATCATTTGAATAAATCGTATAGTTTATCAAGTTTGTTTGATCTTATTATTCAAAAAATGATTTAATTAGTCAAGTTGACATATGCATATTTTGTCTTGACTTGAGAATTTAATTGAGATCCTTTCCAAGCTAACTCTTCACCATTGCAATTCGAGTTTTAACATTTTTCTTCACCTCTTTTCAAATCCTAACTCTCAAATTGGTGCACAAAGAGCTCAAGAACATCTTCAAACTAGTGATTCACACGGTATTTTGCATTAAGAACAACAAATTATTCAAAATCTCATCTCTCTTTTAGTCAAGTTATTTCTAGTAAGTATTCATTCTCTTGTGATTTTAATTGCACCACCAAACCCTTTCAAGTTCAATGCTCATAAACAGAAGCAAGTAGAAAAGGAGTTACAAAGTGAAAGGGATAACTGGCCTCAAAATCCTAGGTTTACATCTGTTCCAACAAATCAAGGGGTCTTCTTCATCCGTACAATATTCAAATTCACACCAAACTAACACCGATGCAAGTGTTCTTAACCCGGAAAAATTTCATAATGGGCCTAACTTTGGGCTAGATTAAAAGTAATAGTCTAAGACTCCTAAATTTTTTTACAAAAGATCGAAAACACTATTTACAATAACACCCCTAAATTTCTTTGATTATTTTATTATTTTTATGTTTTCTACTTGTCTATTTTTTCCAAATATTTAGAAAATAAGAACGCGATGAACAATAGCCTAAATAAATTTCAACTATGACCTCTGAAAGTTACATAATTATTTCAACTTTTTAGGGGTGCGACTAACAATGACGTCCCTATTTTCTGCATCAAAGTGGGACCCATACAAAGACGAAAACATAAGATAATAATGAAACATTGGATGGAATTTACGGGTGCTACTGTTAATAACGCATGCGGTCATTTATAAATTTTTAGGAGTCTTAGACTATTACTTTTAATCTGACTCAAAGTTAGACACATTATGAAATTCGTCCCCAAACCCCCAAACTCAATTAAACCACAACAAAGGATCTATTCCTAACCAAGGTCCAAATCCTAACCTACCAACTTTCACGTCATAGACTATTTTGAGAACAAGGCACATTTTTGGTCTCAAAAGAAGTATAGTTCTTTACATGTTAAGTTTCTAAACCGAAAACTTTTTTATGCCTATTATTTCAAAGTCGGTGTAGATGGGATTTTTAGAGATTGGAAAATGACACGAACCTTGGAGTATGTTGATATTGGCAATAGAAATCGATAATTGAATGTAATGAATATTTTATTGGGTCGTTGGCAAATGTTCTTTATGCCAATATGAGGTTATAACTGAAAACCCATGAGAAGTCACAACTTATTTCAATAATAGAGAAATCCTAATTAAAATGGATATCTTGTGTGAAGCTTTTTGAATTACAAATGAGGGAGAAAAAGTATACTCGTTTAGGAAATGATCGAATTTGGTTGAATCTTGTTGGGAATATAAGATGTGGATTGGAGCAAAGAATCCGGATGAACATCTCTCGGTGACTCATTTACCAACCTTACATCGACTAGTTTTTCTCTTCATCAACAATATCTTGATGTCAAAACGAAAAATAAAATCTACCATGAAAATGAATAGAGTTTTGTGTGAGACATCTCATATGCAAGAACAAAATCATTGATATCATTATATTGTCATAAGTCATATGAGAGCGACTCTAAATGTTGAGCGGATGTTCTTTTTCTATCCACACCTATATATTTACATCAAAATAAAGATCGGAGCAAAATGAAGAAATTTTTTCAAGCCCGATGCACAACAATCTTCAAATATACAAATATCTCGTACAAGTTATGATTGATCAATATTTATAATTCTAGTTTGAGAGAGAGTATTGAGAATAAGCAATAAATAAAAAAATAAAAAATGTAAAATAGAAAAATGATTTGAATATTATAAAATGTAATTAGTCAAAAAGATGATGCATATTTTCACTGTTAGGAAACATTCAGTTATAAGACAACATAAATACTTGTTCGAGTTCATAAATGATCATTAGAAAGAAAATGTATAAATATATATCCATTGTACAAATATTGTAAGAGAGAATAATACAATATAGAATACAATGAGATTTTCCCTTATACTTCTTCTCCTCTATTTTAACACAAACCCTCCATAAAGTTCATCTTTTTTTATATTAAGAATTGCAACTATTTGCCATAATTAATTCCTTGTTTTGATTTTTTTTTTATCAATCGAAATCTGGTTATCTGGCTGGATCCCACTTGTACCCGCCAACCCGGTCTAGCCAGTAGGTTCCGTTATCGGGTTTCGGGTCTAGCCCGTTGTTGAAAACCCGGTCGCAAGTCGCAACTAACAACGCGCTTTATATTACCTTTTCATTTCTTAATGCTTCAACTTCCGATTCCAAACTTCGGTTCCTGTCTCCACTCTTCATTATTCCATATTTAAAAACTTTTCTTTTCCCAACCAATGGTTTCTCTCCCCACTCTATCATCCATGGAAGCGTATCTATGCCTTGCGATCTTTTTCATATGTGGTCTGATCAACACCTACTTGTTCTTCTTCTTCTCAACTAAGAAAAACTTCTTTTCATGGCTCTACTCACTCATTCCTCTCGCCTTCGTCACACCGGAACCAACACAGAAAACAACCCAAAAGGAACAGTCTACAACTGGATCAGAAAGTAATAAACTTGATCCTGAAACGCTTTTCTCAATATTCGATCGAGATCGAGATGGATACATCACTTCAAAAGAATTGGAGGCATCCTTTATGAAACTCGGGCTATTTGCAAACACCAAAGAAGTATCAAGTGAGATTTGCAAGATGGACACAAATAATGATGGCTTAATAGACCTCGGGGAGTTTCACAAGATCTACAACTCAGTGCTCGGAATCGGTAGTGATGAAACACGGGATATTTCTATTGAGGAAGTGAGAGCAGAGGGTGCGGATGAAGAAGATGAAGAAAGAGAACAGGAGGAGAGAGAACTAAAGGGGGCTTTCGACATATTTGACAAGAATGGAGATGGTATGATAAGTGCCGAGGAGTTGCAAGAGATACTGATGGCATTTGAATTGAAGAAAGGGGAGAGAATCGAAGATTGCATTGATATGATAAGCAAGGTGGATGTCAATGGAGATGGCATGGTTAATTTTGAGGAATTCAAGAGTATGATGGCATTAAAGGGTGGGAAAAATGGTTCCAGTAAAGAAACAAATGTTATGGGTTCTTTGTTAACAAGTTAAATTTTGTGTGTTGTTTGGGATTCTATATTGCTTTTCTTTTTTTCTTTGTTCATCCTTGTTTTAATTTGAAGTAGCTAGTAGTTTGACTGATGTGAATATTTCATTCTAGTTTGTCAATCAAGCAAACACAACTCAAGGGATCAGAAATTCTGATAACTGTTTTTGCAAATTTATTATACTTAATGCTTTTCCCTGAGAACTGCTTAACTACTACTTGATTCTAGATGGGATTTCTTTTGTTGGTGATGATGCTTTTCATCCACTCATTGACGGAATCTGTGATAAGATATGCTGATTCTTAATTATTAAATCGTTGCTTGAACTTTCAGCAGTTGTTTTTCAATAGTAACCTCTTAATTAATACTATTATGATGCCAGGTCACATCTCTTGGAAGTTGGAAGATAAGCAATTAGCAGAGTATTGTATCCATTTCGTTTTATTATAATATCTGAGAGTTACCTTTCTTAATTAGCGTAGTGCTTTCGGTGTACGGGTCAAAAGTAAAGAACGCCATGGCATTGGTTAAATATTTTATGGCTAATGATAACCTCCTCTAGAACCAACACAAAAAAGTCTGTGCAGTAAATATAGAAAAAAAAAAAAACTTATATGCAACAATAGATACTAGAGCAGTAGAGCATAACGTTGCTTCGGAAATTCAGATCATTTTCTTTGAACTAAAAGTAGGTTAAGTCTACATATTTCATTGAAATTAGAGCATAGGTCATACGGAGTTTGGTATTGATAAACCTATGCACCTAGGTTTATAAATAATTTTTTATTTCAATAATTATTAGATTCAATTGTAATTTTTACAAACAATTCACACAAACAATTTAATTAATACTATTTCTAAGCAATTCAATTGAATGTAAATTGAAATAGAGAAAAGAAAATGCTTAGAAGGGATGATAAATTGAAGCCGCAAAATGTCGACGGAGTTTGACAAAAACGTATTCTCCGAGTCTCCGACACCTTCGCTTCTTGCGGTAATAAACCTGATCTGCTCCACTACACATTTGTTTTTACAAAGGAGATCCTCTCCCTCTAATACACTTAGTTGAGAAGAGAGACAAATTACACAACCAAAGAGAATAAAGAATATAAGCAATCAATCAAACAACCAATCTCTCACTCAATACTAGATTAATTTAACTTAATTGGACTTGAGAAATGAGTAATGATTTTAGCTAGGAGGTGGTTGTTGTTAGAGATTGAAGATAAAGATTGGAGATAGATGGGGGCGAAATTGGAAGTAGCCCCTTTTATAGCTTAGCAAAAACTAGGTCAAAAAGTGTCTCAGCTCCGAACCGTTGTATGAATGAATTTTGCTAAGAAAATCGAGTTGTCTGAATGAATTTTGCTAAGAAAATTTGGGTTAACCGTTGTAACGGTTTGTAATAGTTACACAACGGTAAGTGCTGACTCAATGAGATTTTTTCAGATTTTAAATTAAATTGGCCAACCATTGTAACAATTAGAAATCGTTACACAACGGTAAGCCCTAGCTCGAAATGGGCTAAGTTAGGAAATTAAATTTGCTCAACCATTGTAACGGTTCATAACCGTTATGCAAGGTTGATGCTGAGTTAGTATTTTTGCTAGATTTTTGTATATTTTTTCAAGTTCAATTTAACCTAAATTAATTTTAGCATAAATAAGATATGCTACTATAATCTTCATACTCGATCTTGATGATTTTGCTCATTCCTTGCTTCTCTTTTTAATTTTACAAAATGATCCTGTAAAAAATTCTAAAACACAAGAAAATATGGTAAAATACTAAAAGATTTTGCAAAACGACAAATACGAAAAAATTGTTTGAGCCAACAATCTTTTCTTTTTGTCAATTTGCAAAACTCTATCATATGTACAAATTTAATAATTTTGATTTGAAAAATTATTTGCTACATATGTGATTTCTCTCTTTTTTTGTAAACCGAACAAAAGAACAAATTTTAACAATATTGAGCTCCTTAATTCATGCATTTTATAAAAATACTTGATGATTTGACAATGAAGCTCCCCTTAATCTTACAACTCCCCCTCAATTTAATATATTTTGATCGATTATGCACATATACAATGATAATAAAAAAGAAAGAATAATGACAATAAATAATATAGAAAATCAAACATACACATAAGACAAGCAGGCATATAACTAATACAATGTCATAGGTTTCAAAGCACAATAACACATACACATCGAATTTTGCGTGTTATGGTTGCTATAATTTTCCAAAGCTTGTTATGTATTAAGTAGGATTTAGTCGACGACCAGAAATTTGTTCGGAGGAGATTTCTGTAACGACTATTTCTCTGTTGGTTCAGAAATTAAATCAAGTCCATTGCAACCAAAAATTTTATAAGCCTGCTGTGAAAATTGAAAAAGAGTTAAATAGACCTGCTGCGACCAAATTTTTGGGTCGGTCTCAAATAAGTTTTTTTGTTGTAGCGAGAGATACAATATGTACATTGTTTTATAACACGTTTTAATACGCGGAATTAATGCGTCACGTTGATTGGCATAACATGCACGTGATATTCATTACTATAGAACTTATTTGACATGAAATGTCGTGACATATCAATTTTACCGAATGAAGACACATCACATATAAAAACATGTTATGAGAAATGTGAGACGCATCAAGCTATGAGTTCGTTGTTATCAAATTAATTTTTATGTGTTATTTGAGTTACTAGTCTGTCCTTGTTTAAATTTATAGTAGATAGTTTGACTTGTGTAAATATTTCAGTTTTAATTTGTCAATCAAGCAAACACAACTCGAGGTATGAGAAAATTTTGATAAATGCTTAACAACTAGGCGTTTCAACGTAACGACGTGTTGCGTTGTTATGTTTAGCTTCGTTCGAACGAAACGTGCTGATTTTTTGTTACGTATCTGAAACGAAACATGTAACGCAAACGATATTTCTTTCATTTCAGTGTAAACTTTGCGAAATGTCATGTTTCGTCACTTTTCGTGCTAAACGAAACGTGCAACGCAAAAATATTTTCGTTACGTGAACCGCTGAAACGTTCAACGTGACAGCACAGTTTCTTACACGTTTTCCACGTTTGACACCCCTATTAACAACTGCTTGGTTCCGAATTAGAGCTTTTCTTGTTTTTTGTTTTTATCTTATCCTAGTTTCGTGATATATAGACCTTAGTCATAAATTATAAATAAGTAAGATTCATGTGTCCTAAAGAAAAACGAGATACATACAAAATCAGAAAGGAAAATGTACAGTTATCAATATGTTCTCTCTTTTTCGGACATCTTTAAGGTTCCGTTCGGAGTTTTTCCACCCGCCACCGTGCGAGTAGAAAACAAAATTCTATAACGCATAATTTTTTTATGGCTAATGATACCGTTGGTTGAATATTTTATGGCTAATGATTGTCTTCACTAAATCACTACAAAAAACTACATACAGCGATATATATGAGAGCTGTTTGTGCAAAAAAAGGTATATGGAAAATGCTTCATAACATGGTGAAGAAATATTTTTCCTATTTTGATTGTAACGTTGCTCCCATCATCTTTTAATTTTATTATTATTATTATTATTATTATTATTATTATTATTATTATTATTATTATTATTATTATTATTATTATTATTATTATTATTATTATTATTATTATTATTATTATTATATCTGAACTACCCATTGACTATGATTAGGGTTGTCAACGCAACACGTTTTGCACGTTGTAACGTTTCGTTTCATCATGACGCAACGTTAAACGCAAGAAATTTCTGTTGCGTTTGTTAAACGAAACGTAAGACGAAAATAAATTTTGTTACGTCTAGTTAAACGCAAGTGATTCGTTACGTTTCGTTTTAAAACGTTTCTTACATCATGTTTATATGAAATATATAAAATCATTCTCATATAAAGTTGTGTTTGTTACGTAACAAAAAACCAGCACGTTTAGGGTAACAAAAATCATGCTCAAGTTTTACTGATCGTTTTCATTATTCAGTTAAATTTAATTTTTTGTGTGTTAAAGTTTAGAGTATAATCACTTATGAGTTGGTTTTGGGTTTAATGTTTAGGGTATAAATGTATAATCACTTATGTAGTTCTATAGACGAACCAATTATAATTATTTGTTAACTGATAGCTTTCACTATTTTTGCAGTAATTGATGGACCCCTTGAAAAATCCATGAAGTTAGGTGTATCCCGATCTCCAAAAGGTGGCCAATAACCTGGACTGGTTGTTATAGGTACCAACATCAGCACCAGCACCAGCTTCATCTAGCAAGAAGAGAAAAATGTGCAGTAAGTGCAAGGGCAAGAACAAGGGCACCAACACCAAAAAGGTAAGGAGAAGAAGAAGTTCAAGAAGGACTTCAAGGATGAAATGTGGGACACCACATGTGAGTCTACCCCAGGTTTAGATTCAGATTCGGGTTCAAGTTCAGGTTCAGTTGATTGGAGTGTTTTGATTGACTTGGACTTTGATGGTGCTAGTGATGAAAAAACCAATGAATGAGAGAGACCATGGCAGTGGAACAAAAGTAAAAATTAGTTCTCATGGAGGTTTTTTGTTTTGTTTGTATATGGTTACTCTTTTGTTGCATTAGAATAGAATTTACAAGAGAATTTTGTTTGTAACTCTTAATATTGTTACAGGTAAACAATTATGTTTTTTGTTTTGTTGTGCACTGTTAGTAGCAAGACTATTCAACTATCAGGAGTTAATTCATGTTTGGTAATTCTATTTCTTGGCTGCACTATGCATAAACGTGAAAAAAGTTGAACATTTTGCACGTTTAACTAAACGCAAACGCAAGGAAGTTTCTTAAACGTGACGTAAGACGCAATAACAAAATTCTTACGCTTGTAAAACGCAACATAAGATACAACATAAGACGCAAGAGTATTTGCGTGATTATTTCGTGCATTTCACAGTTCTAACTATAATATATACCAACTTTTTGTTGGGCCCAAGTGCTAATGGTGCTCGCCTCGAAGCTAAGAATTGATCTATTCTCCATCAAACTTCCCGCCAATTGAATCAAAAAGTACGATGATCAAAGTCAATAATTGAATATAAACGGTGACGAGATATTTCTCTGACACACAAACACGACCAAATAGCCCTTAAATATATAACAATCTTAGCAAGGTCTGCATACGAAGGGGGACGAGATATTCTGATGCGCAGCGCATTTGCAGAAGATCTAGATTATTTTTTGCATCGAAACTTACCTACAGTGCAGAAGATCTGACGCGTTGCACAGTAGTAAATAGACTTCCTACGAAAGGGCTCCCGGCTCCTATTATACAAGCAGTACCAAATCCGTAGAATACAAATTTTACAAAATTGTAAGTCTTTTAAGTAGGCAAAGTCTTAAGGGTCGGGTCGGGCCGGGCCTAAAGGGCCTACGAAAGGGCCGGATAAGGGCCGGATCTAAAGAGGACTTAATAGGGGCCGGGTAATAAAGGCTTTGTTCTAAGGAAATAGGTCCGGCCCCTCTAAGGCCCGGTCCCTATCAGGCCCTCGGGGTTGCAAAGAGTTTTGATCTATTTTTTTAATTTTTTTTAATTGTGAAAGAGTTTGATAAGGGTTTGAGGGGCTGACGCGAATAAGGGTTGCAAAGGACCGGATAAGGACCGAACGGGATCGGGGCTTGAAAGGGCCGGATAAATAGGAGCCTGTATTTTTGGAATAAGGTCTGGCCCTTATAAGATCCGGCCCTTTCAAAATCTTAATAAGGACCGGATCAGAGCCGAGTCTGACAAGAACTTTACAGGAGCCGAGCTGGAAACCGGAGGCTTATGGCATATCCCTACTTTTAAGTCGAGACAAAATCATAATTTTAAGCGTCCTTTACGTCAAGACAAAATCATCTCGTCTATCATTGAAAAGATGAAACGTATGCAAGAATAATTAAATAAATGTCAACTTTGTAATAGATGAAAAAAACATGGCAAAACCTTATATATGTCATCAGAATATTCGTTACATCCAATTCTATCAATTACATACACTCTATATTATAATAATATATAATAAATTTTTTTTTATTTTCTAAATTCAATTTCACCGATCACCACTAACAAAAAGTAGATGTACCCAACTATTTTTTTTATAGAGCACTCAAATTTTTGCCAAAAAAAAAGTTAACGAAAAAAATATTAATCATGTATAACTCCGTTTAAAGAAATTTTGAAGTGTCAATCTTTTAGAGAACAGAAGTAACAATCTGCAGTGATTAAAAGAAGTGACAACCCTGCAATTGAAAAAATACCAATTTTGTACAATTTTGTCAAAAAATTAAAATTGTCAACTTTTCAACGCAAAAAGAGAGTCATCTAATGATAAACTAAAATATGATGATTTTTCTCTAAGCAAGTCCCAATTTATAAAGACAATGTTTTCTTTTCTTTCTTGAGAGTAGCTCAAGATACTGTTATTACCATTGATGAAAGACTTGCGTAGTGAGACCATCGGGTTTCAAGCACCCTTTTAGCAGACAAAGCAGATATTATGGGGCTTTGTTAAACTAAACAAAACTTTACAGATTCGCCTCAAAATACAGCAAGAATAAATTGCAACGTATGAAAGAATAACTACCTCAGTCCGTTCTTTCTTCATTTTGCTTTCCTGCTCGACTTTCCACCATACATATACAACATTCGGAAAATTTAAAACAACCAAAAATTAAAATCGCACAACCATCAAGGTATGTGGACAATGAATTCAAAGGTTATCTTTCAGCCAATTGAGTGCCCCATCTGCAACTGACCTGCAATTTAACAAATCTCAAAATAATATAAAAAAATCACCCGCTAAAATAGACCAAGTAAATAATCAGTCATACAATATTTTGGCAGGTACATCAATATAAAAAACTATGCACATGGCCCTGATAATTGAGGTGGCAGTATCATTTGCATGCAGACTATGATCCTGTTGAGATGCTCTGTAAGAAAGTTCAACTCCAAAGATAGTATAAAGCAAATAGCAAGACAGCAATAATCAAGAGATACCCTGCAAACCCCTTTACTTTCTCCCATATGTCATTTTGCTCGGCAGCACTATCAGACTTTACAGGTTCGGCGCTTTTTGGGCCATCAGTTCTTTCTGTTGCAGCTAGCAAAAAGATAACAACAAGACCAGATTTAATCATATAGTTGGATCAACTACAATGAAGTTCCAACCAGAATAAAATAGATCAATTACAGTGAAATTCTAATTAGCATAATGGTATGTATGCTTCCAGTACAGATTTGCAGACTTAATGGACCTTTTCTTTTCCCCAAGGTTCTAAATAGCGCCCATATAGTGGAAATAGCGGAAATTTTGACTTGGGGGCAAAATGTTTCTTAAACACCACCGATATAGTGGATATAGAAGATATATTGACGATATAGCGAATATAGCTGTAAGATTTTTAAATGTAAATTGTTCTGACTTTTGAAATAAGCACGTGTTTTGTCAATTTCTCATGACAGTTATTATGCTCTTATGTATCAGTGCATTGGTATTTGATAGTTATTGATATTCATGCAAGTTATATTAGTAATTTTAAACGCAATACCATCACTATATCGCCGCTATACCGCTAAACACTAAATGACTCCCGCACAGCTATGGACTGCTATCAACTATTTAAAACCTTGCTTTTCCCCCTTCTATTTGGAGGCACTAATTGCACAATGGAGGTGTTCTGGGGAATATATTATTAGGTTAAAATGAACATGGGTCGCACAATTGCATGGGTGGGCCTAATTAGAAAGCAAAGCAATTAAATTCGATAACAAACCTTGCTGCTTCGGACGGGTACGGCTCGCAGGGGTTGCAGTCAATGATGCTAGTTCTTCAAGCAGCTCTCTTTCACGGCCACTGTAAAATAAATAAAAGTTTTGATAGGCACAATTTTTTGCATTTATGATTTTCACAGCCTGTCTAATTTGCTAAGGAAAGTATGTTACAGTTAAGATCAGTAGGGATTAAGCAAACAACAAAGAAAAATGCGTGTGCGCGTGTGCACAGCAGCCTGATTGGCACAATTTAACAATCTTATAATTTGTTATCTTAGTGTACCCGATTCTCTTTGGAATGGTAACATTAATAGTGAAGAGATGGTCTCCTCGGATGGATGGCTTATTCAACTGAGGCACACCTTGCTTTGCTAACACAAGAACGTCACCAGGCTGAGTGCCAGGTGGTATTTTAAGTTCTGTCAGGCCATCAACTGTCTTTACCTGTTCAAAAAGAAAAATCAATATTATACCAAAGAAAGATCATTGGCAGTACAAGATATGACCAAAAGGAAGAACAGAATTTTGGAGAAAGCACAATTCTTCCACTTACCTTTACCGTGGTTCCTAAAATTGCTTCAACATAGTTGACTGAAACAGTTGAATACAGGTCCATGCCATCTCTTTTTATGTCCGGTAACTCCTCCACATCAAGCATTACATACAAATCTCCAGGAGGGACCCTATTGCGCAAAACAGATGGTATCATAAACCAGTAAACCTAAATGGTGACATGAATGAGCTGTAATAGTACCTGGTCAATTGATAATAAACAAAAACTAAGAATGACAGTATTATATTCACGTACCCTTTTGGACCTGCATCACCTTCACCACGTACACGAAGTGTACTCCCCTTGCTTACTCCAGGAGGTATTTTAACCTTGATGTCCTTTCTAACACGCACACGGCCTTCCCCAGAACACTTGCGGCAATACTCAGATATTACCTCACCTTCACCTCCACATGTTGGACAAATTGACACCTTTCATGACATTAAGTAAAGTCAACAAATTAAACATGTGGATTATAAACTGAGTGCGGGATGTTGATCTTTTGGGGGGATCAGATTTTGTTTATTGAGGGTTTTCTAGTTAATAATGTCATGATTATATACATTTTGTTTTGTACCTGTGAGAATAAGCCGAAAGGTGTTTGCTCAGTTCTCATCACTTGACCTCTTCCGCCACAAGTCCTACATATTCTCATCTTCGACCCAATCTTTGATCCAGTACCAGTACAAGCATCACATGCTTCCAAATGGGATAATACAATTTCCTTTTCCGCTCCAAATATAGACTCCGAAAAAGCTAGCATCACATCATATCTGAGGACCAAGATTCAGTGTTAGATGATTGGGTACCAAATATCTGTTCCAATGTAGAATTCAGTTCTCCAAGAACATAAAAACTGTAAAAACTAACCTGATGTCTTCCCCTCTCATAGCAGCTCTCCTGCGCGTTCTAAACGAACCCTGATCCATCCCTGAAAAGCCCCCCATGCTTGCACCAAAAAATGTCTCGAATAAATCGAATGGATTAGTCTGAAACATATGTATGAAGAAGCTCAGCTTTATGAACCATAAAATATAAATAGACATACCACTAGACATAACATTTAGAAAGATTATACTGCATCACAAACATTCAATAACATTTCTTGAGAGTTGAGACTGTACAGTTCCTTTAGCACTGAGTGGAAAATGTGTACAAGGTTGCAGATATCTAACTTCAGTTTGATCTCATCTCCTAAGTTTAACTAATTCCTCGGCCTTCTTGGGTTATGTATTGCATTTTTCTGACATTTCATAATTAAAATTTGGCCAAAGAAAAATGTTGACAGATTAGACACAGATAAACAAGATCTGGTAAGTATATAGGTAAAAAATGAGATTGAATTATGGTTACAAGTTACAACTGATCATAAAAAATCCACCTAAATTAATGGGACTGTCCAAGTATGGAAGTCATGGAAAAAAGTATATTTAGAGAAAATGTTATAAAAGAATGGAGAATATATGTATATTACAGCTGTATAAGCTCCAGCCCCACCACCAACTGCACTTTTGACACCGGCTTCACCATACTGATCATACAAAGCCCTCTTTTTATCATCAGATAACACCTGGCAACAAGAAGATTTGGTCTTTTAGAATCCTTGAATGTTCCTCAAAAGGTCAAGGATCACTACAGAAAGGGGTGAAAGAAACTTTTTACTTTCAGACACTGAATAGAATAGATCCTACAAAATAGTTGGTTCATGTATGTCAGATTAATATATTTTATAGCAATTACTTGAACACCAGCAAGGATTAATAAAACTATTCAAGCAATAGAATTGCCTACAATTAAATAATATCCTTCAAATTTAACTGTAAAAACTATATTTGTAATTTTGCCTATTTTATTTTCACATTTGGAGATCCTTCAATTTACTTCTCTAAGGAGTGGCTTATGTACCTGCTAAATTTTGACCACTTGGAACACTAAACTTGCTTTACTAGAATCAGAGTTCAGAAGACAGATACCTCGTAAGCAGTGCTAATCTCCTTGAACTTTTCAGTCGATCCAGGCTCCTTATTTACATCAGGGTGATACTGCAAAGTATCATAGGGGTAAGAACGTTAAAGACTTGGTACTTTGGTAGGACTAAACAAAATGTTAGACATGAACATAAATAACAAAGATGCAAGCATGCTAGTAAGTTTTGTGTGTCCTTCATTTCTCTTAAGATTATCACTTATTGTATTCCGGTCCCTTAAGATTGCCATATCAGAAAACCGCCACAGATAAAGGATTTTGGTAGCACCTGATTTGTATTAGTGAACAAATGCAAGTGCATTGGTATTGCAAAATGGAAATAAAGATATTATGGAAGCTTTTCCAAAACCAGATCACAAAGAAATAGACCAGAAAGTTCATATGTGGTGCCTAAAGGGAAGAAATTTCCATCATTTCAATTCAAAATGAAGTCTGTTCAAAGAGTAGTTCATCCAATATACAGTGAAGTGGGTCCATATTTTTCCATACAAACTAACTCCATTCTACAATTTGCTAAATAAAATATAAAAAACCAGATGGAAGTTAATTCCATATTTCAATTATTAATCCAATATAAGGGTTGAGTGATTAACAACAAATGCTGTACAATTCTCCAGGCCGTTCATAATAAGTATAAAGAATTTGTTGTTGCTCTAGAAAGAATCTAAATTCTAAAAGAAATCTTAGGCTTAATCTACTTATTTATACAGAGGTAGAAGCAATGCAACACCACTGACCTCTTGTAAACCTTGATTTAAGTATTCCTAGCCAAATACTTATCTAAATTCACGAGATGTTCTACTTAAACCTGAAGTAAACATTGTAAAACACTAATCAGACATCAAGAAAAGAACCTGGCGCGCCAATTTCCTGTAGGCAGACTTGATCTCTTTGACGCTGGCCGAGCGAGGAATACCTAGAGTGGAGTAGTAATCAGATGACACGTGGACAGTAAGGCCTCGTCGTCGCCGGTTCTTCCTCTTCTTTGAGCAGCGGAGGGAGAGCGTGTGGTCAGCGAGAAAGGAAGTGGAGGAGAAGTGAACGGAGGTGGTGGCGCACAAGTCGGAGGTGGTGGAGAAGGTGGCGGAGAGGAAACCCCGCCGGGAAATGGGCTGAGAAGGCGCGAACGAGATGGATGAGAGCGCGAGCGCCATTTTTTCTATCTTTTTCAGTGAAAACTGGTTTTATTTGTTTAATTAATCGATCGCTTTGTGTGCTTCTGCGCAAGACAAGTAGACAAGAGGCACTGGAGACTGGAGTAGTGGTCGAGTCAGAAGCTACTTTAGTCGAGCTGGTTTTGGAACAGTTACCGCACGGATTGGAGAGAGACCTTTTGGACGGAGAAGAAATGGAAAGAGACTTTATTTTTTTCCTTTGGAGCCCCTGGGTAATGAATAATTCAATTTGTAGAGAGATTTTGCCACGTGAGTCACGTGACGGTTTCAGTTGTTAAATGAGCACTATGACTCGAGTCTATGATAAAAGTTTTTGGAACATAATTGCGTGATTAATTATTAGACTACTATAATCAAATCAATATAATTTTTTACAATGTGACATAACTAAATTTTTTTTAATGCTATGCTGAAATTTAGACTTCAAATTAATAAATAAAGTTTAGACTACGTGTTATATAATTAATATATTAAATAATATCAATAATATTATATGAAGTAATATAAGATATACGATAAATGTGATTAATTAAGAAATGATATAATACATATATTTCAATATGAATACACATAGAATTAAATTGAATTAAATATAATAATTGATGGATCAATTATTATTAATTTTACTAATGCTAGTGTTAAGATAAATGCCAGAAATATTGTTTGAGCTAATTCAATCAAATTGGATCTAGATACCAAATCAAATGGGCCAATCAGCATACCACTTGCGGTCGCAAAGAGACTGAAACATTTATGGCAGATTTCCTGCCAACTTTTAGTCCTGCTCTCTTGCAGCCGCATATGCATATCATGTGACGTAGGGCTGCAAACGAATCGAACTCGAACGAACTAGCTTGTGCTTGAGTTTGATTCGAAATCAATTTCAAATTAGTTTGATTTGAAATAGAACAAGTTTCGAACGAACTGTGTGAAGTTTGAGTTTGATTTGATACTGATTCGAATCGAACTCGAACTAATTACGAACTACGAATTTTTTTGCTGCTCAACCAGAAAGTAGTAAAAGAAAATGACGAAGATGGTGAATATTACCTAATTGAAGAGAGTGAAGAGTATGATGTTAGCAATAGAGAGAGTGTGTGTGAACTAACTAGAGAGTATCTGAATGAAGGTGATGATATTGACATTAAAAATTGCATGAACTAATTATCTCTAATGAAAATGAAGGTGAAGTAGATAAGGTAGTTGACAAAGGAAGAGAAAAATATCAACAACATTCGAACTATATAATTTGCGAACAACATTTGAACAAACTGAGTCAAGTTTGAATTTGATACTTATTCGAACGAACTCGTAGCACAGACTATATATATATATATATCAATAGTCTCGATATCGGTTGACTGTTCAGATCTCTCAAGATTCAAACTGTTTTAGTTCACGAAAAATTTCGAACGAACCAATTTTAATTTGAGTTTGATTCAAAATCATTTCGAACTAGTTTGATTCGATTTGAAACTAATTTCGAACTGAAATCGATCGAACTAATTTTGAACTTTTCTCGAATCGAACTCGAACAAATTACAAACTACGAATTTTTCTTGCAGCCCTAATGTGACGCGAATATGACACGAATAAACTATGTAACGCTCTGGAGTTGGAACTTAGATCTACTGGTCTCCGATCCGGGACCAGCATATGCATATCAGATAAGTTCTGAGTGTTAATGGGGGCAATCCGACAACTCATATGGATGCATCCAGAGTAGTGAGTCGTTTAGGAAAAATAATTTCACAAGAGACTAGTTTGCGCACACACAAAAAAAAGAATTCATCATCAGAGCAGCTACATTAAAGCAATTAATTTTAATTGCTAAATAGCGTCATCATTTTTAGCAATTGAAGAATCATAAATTGCTAAACGCTCCATCCTAGCACTTCGTTAATAATTGTAAATTAAAGAAAAAAAGAATATTGTCCAATCGTTTTGCAAGTGTGTTATCTTAAGCAACAATTTCTTAATAAGCAAATTTGCTTAATTAGCGATTCATTTGCAACCCAATAATTGAAATAAAAATTGTCACATAAAAATAAGTAATTGTAAAACAATTATCAGTGTAGATGCTCTAGTGATTTGAATTTAGAAACTCCTTTATCTTTTTTATTCATTGTCAAATAATGTTGAAAGTTATGAATTTTGATAGTCAAATAATCTAAATACTGAAATTATTGCCAACTTTATTAGATTATTCTGTGAGTATTGTCAATCTACTATGCATATGATATATGATGGGTATTACAATCTAGCTGATTCTTTGAAAAATATAGAAGTTTTAAAAAATAGAAGTGTTAAAACTTATTTATTATAGCTAATGGATAATTAAATAAAAAATAAATTAGTTCAAGGACCCAAATTCATTATTAAATTAGGGTTAGTTTTGTTATGGATCAAAGTTATTTTGGACTGCACTGTTATTAATTTTACAATCAATAATAGTAATCGATTCTATTTTTTTATAAAAATTTTGATTCCCGAAATTATCCTTAAATTGGTTATTAATAAAACAAATAAATAATTTCAAGTTCAAAAGAGCCATGCCGGCATGAATTTGAATAGTTCATGTCTGCATTCTAAAGTTTAACAGATCAACTTCAATCATAAATTGTAAAATTTAAAATAAATGTACGTATGAATAATGCGTTTATATTGCATATTTGTAAATTTAACAGTTTGTTTAGTATAAAATCAAGTAAACTACAATGAAAGACTTAAACTTGTATTTTGATGTGCTCACTTTTCATCCTTTATTAACCGCTTGATTTAGATTTTATAATAAATAAAGTATATTTCCTTATAAGTTTTGTAAGTGCATCATCTGCAATACATGCCAATTTTTTTATACAAGTATTACAGTACAATTCTAATTATTTGAATTTGACATTTTAATGTAGATGAATGATTTTTGGATTAAACTCACCACCACCTTAATTAATACATTTAAATCACGTCACGGTAACTTTGCTTCAAATTTTTATTAGAAGAAAAAAACCTTAACATTTATCTCTGTTTTTTAGCTCTCAAAATTTGAACCCAAAAAACAGAATAAAATTCTATTCCCATCCTTTTCCTACCTTCCATTCATAAATCGGACTCATAAGCAGACCTGAGTGACTGGTTGAAACGATATCCTCTGCATCTATTTTTTATGGATGCTCTCTGCAACTGTTAATCAGGATCGTTCGATTAGATTTGAACGGATCTGATTTTATAATACAAAAATCCTTCTGAATTATCTAATTGGAAGTCAACCGTTCAGATATAATCTGACGGTAAAGATTAACGGATGTACAGAACACCCATTTTATATGTGCAGAGGATACGGTTCCGTGACTGGTTGGCCTGGCCACGCCTAATTTGTTCTCCAAACCAAAACAGATCAGAACCTAAAAAGCAAAACACAAAAAAAGGCAGCAGCACAAAGCAAAAAGCTTCTTTTGGCGCATATACATCGATGATGGTAGTGACGATCCTATCCTCTCTCTTTCCATCTCTCTCCACTCACACTGTCACACACTCAACCCTTCTCTTGTACTACTCTTCTTTTACCTTTTCTCCTTTCAAATATTCCCTGCTTCTTTCGCCTCTCCTTTTCATCCACCAGTAATATGCTCCTCCTATTTTCTCTCAAATAGCGACTACTGGTTTCATTCATAGATGGAGGAGAAAAAGGGATGTGGATGCTGGTCTGTGGTGGCGCGTGGGGTCAGAGGTGCTTGTAAATCTACTGCTGCCGCTGTCGCCGGAGAATCGGCGAATACACTTCCTAAGGCCAGTCTGGTCTATGATGCAGGTCCTTATGTTTCTTTCTTTCTTTTACTATTCATATGTGATTGTCTATTTTTTTTTCAATTGCGTGATCTTCCTTGTATACATTATTCTCGCCATGGACAACTCTTTTAATTAGATGACGAGAGAATCAGCTCTTTGTATGAAACTTATTCCCTGCTTTGGTGAAAGGATTTGCTTTTACTGACAAATCATTGATTGTGTTTGTTTTGAAATAATGGTGCTTGTTTCCTATTCAGAAAGACAAAATCATAATGTATTGGCAAAAAGTTTATAAGTTAATAATCGATTAGATAGCACTTAATCATCAGTCCATTTTGCAATTTTGGATTTTTTTTGTTTATTACTTTCCTTGTATCCCATCTATCCAGATTAAAAAAGGAACCTTATTATCCATTTGAGGCATGGATTCTGATTTTATCCAGTCCTGTATTTTTAATTTAATTTTGATGAAATGAAATCATAGCAACAGGATCCTGCCTTTCAAGATATGAATAACAGCAGATACAGACCTGTAGAGGTTTATCACAAAGCGACATGACAACAGATTATGCTATTTACAACATATTGTATTATTTTTATTGTGCAGCTACAGAGACGAGATACCTAAATGCCAGCAACCGTGAACTTGCTTGTCGTCTTGAAGCAAATTCTGATACTGAAAATGCCCCTGATTCGGAAAGCAAAAAGAAATCATGCCGCAAGCTACTCCAGTTCACTTTTCAGGAGCTGAAGTCAGCAACTGGTAACTTTAGACCTGACAGTATTCTTGGAGAAGGCGGGTTTGGATATGTATTTAAGGGATGGATAGAAGAAAACAGCACCTCTCCTGCAAAACCAGGAACTGGTATAACAGTTGCAGTAAAGAGCCTCAAGCCAGATGCACTTCAGGGTCACAGGGAATGGGTTGTAAGTCCGTTAGTATATTGATTTTGACCTTTGGAACTCGTGGTTCAGTTACTTCGTTCAAAAATAAGAAATTGTCCAATTTATATACGTTTTTTTTTTTTAAATTGTATAGTTATTACCCCTTTCAAGTTTATGGCTGTACTGAGTTCTTAGCTTACCATAAGTTTCTACAAATTCCTGAATCTCCTACAGATACAATTAGCACTTTGAATTTAACTTTCTAAAATGGTTTCAGAACCATCAAATGCCTCAAACTCCAAAATCTTTTATTGGAACTCGAGTGCCAAACATACATGCTAGCTTGAATGGCAGCTAATCTCTGCTAGAGAATAATATTTCTGTGATCAATTTTTGCATTTTTCTTCTGCAGGCTGAAGTCAATTTTCTTGGACAACTGCACCACCCTAATCTTGTTAAGCTTATAGGATACTGCATTGAAAATGATGAAAGACTCCTAGTTTATGAATTTATGGCACGAGGAAGTCTTGAAAACCATCTTTTCCGAAGTACGTGATTCTCATAGTAAAATAAATAAATAAATGCTCGAAGTCCTCAGTGCCACTTGTACAAATCCTTGTATAGACTGCATAATACACTGCAACATGTTTATATAGACAATAGTGACTCTACCATTGCACTGGTTGTGGTTCCATTTACATGCATTAAATTCCTAATGGGCTTCAACTCTCCTTACAACAACAACAATAACAAAAAAGCCTTTACCCAAATAAATTGGAGTAGAATGAAACCGATCTAAAATGAAAATCAATATAACAAATAGTAAAATAATAATATACTATTCTACCGATCATAAGTTTAGACTAGTATTCTACGTCGTTAATCCTGGACTAAAGTCGTACAATTATAACACTACTTCTAAAAGTTAGTTTGTCAAGGTTCTGATACGTGAATTGCTAATTTTCATGCACTCCTATTTGACGCCAACTCTTTGGAGACATTTCATGCCTCTAAGTCTCTTTTTACAGCTTCAGCTTATATCAATTTCGGTCGACCCCTTCCTCTTCTTGTGTTTTTGATGCGACCTAAAACTCCACTACGTATCAGTGCATCAGAAGGCCTTCGCTGGATATGCCCATACCATCTCAAACGATGTTGAACAAGTTTCTCTTCAATCGGTGCAACTCCGACCTTGTCACGTATATCGTCATTTCTAATGTGATCATTTTTGTATGCCCACATATCCACCGTACCATACGCATCTTTGTCACACTCATCTTTTGTATGTGTTGCTCTTTAGTAGTCCAACATTCTGCTACATATAACATTGCGGGGCTGATCGTCGTCCTATAGAACTTGTTTTTCATTTTTTGTGGGACTTTCTTGTCGCATAGAATGCCAGATACTTGTCATCATTTTATCCAACCAGCTTTTATTCTATGACTAACATCTTCAGCAATCTCACCATCACTCTGTAGCATCGATTCAAATACCGAAAGGTGTTTCTTCTGGGCAGTACTTGTCCATCTTAACTGACATCTCCATCTTCTGATCGAACACCGCTGAACTCTCATTTATTTACTCGGTCTTAGTCCTACTAAGTCTAAAATCTTTTGATTCTAGAGTCTTCCTCCACAACTCTAATTTTATACCCACTCCTACCTTACTTTCGTCAATTAGGACAACATCATTTGCAAAGAGCATGCACCAAGGAATATCGTCTTGTATATCTTTTGTGATCTCATCGATCACTAAGACAAAAATGTAAGGGCTCAAGGCCGACCCTTTATGTAATCCTATCTTAATAGAAAAGTCAGTCTCGTCGTCACATGTTCTGACACTAATCACAATATTATCATACATATCCTTAATAAGGTTAACATACTTTGTTGGAATTTTCTTCTTTTCAAGTGCCCACCACATGACCTTTCTTGGTACTTTGTCATATGCTTTCTCCAGGACAATAAATATCATATGTAAATCCTTCTTCTGCTCTCTATATCTCTCCATCAGTTGTCTTGTCAAGAAAATCGCCTCCATAGTCGATCGTCCGAGTATAAAATCAAATTGAATTTTCGTAACGCTTGTCATATTTCTTAAATGATGCTCAACCACTCTCTCCCAAAGCTTCATTGTATGGCTCATAAGCCCGATTACTCTGTAATTAGTACAACTTTGAATATCTTTTTTATTCTTGAAGATAGGTACAAATATACTTCTTCTCAACTCGTCCGACATTTTGTTTGACCGAAAGATGTTGTTGAACAGCTTAGTTAGCCATACTACCCCTATGTCTCCAAGGCATCTCCATATCTTGATCGGGATGTTATCAAGCCCTAAAGCCTTACATACTTTCATTCTTTTTAAAGTCTCCTTCACCTTCGTCTCTTGAATTTTTCGAACGAAACTCATGTTGGTGTCGTCAAAAGAGTCATTTAGCTCAACCATAGTGCTTTCATTCTCTCCATTGAACAACATGTCGAAGTATTTTTTCCATCTGTTCTTAATCTCGTCGTCTTTCACCAAAAGTCTATTTGTCTCATCCTTGATGCATTTGACTTGGCTGAAATCTCTCGTCTTTCTCTCGCAGAGTTTAGTAATCTTATAGACGTCATTTTCGTCTTTCTTCGTACCTAGCTTATGATATAGATCCTCATAAGCTCGACCCCTTGCTTCGCTCACAACTTTCTTTGCATTCTTTTTTGCCGTTTTATACTTCTGTACGTTGTCTTCACTCTTGTCATGATGCAAACACTTGTAGCAGTCCTTCTCCTTGATAGCTTTTTGCACGTTCTCGTTCCACCACCAAGTGTCTTTAGGTTCACGTCTATTTCCCTTAGTCACTCCGATACCTCTATAGTTATCTTTCGAATGCGAGTTGTTATCTTCTTCCACATGTTATTAGCATCGTAATCGTCTTCGTTAAAGGTCCCTTCTTCGATCAGCTTGTCCTTAAATACCTGTTGGGCATCTCCTTTGAGTTTCCACCATCTCGTCCTCGATATTTTGACGCCTTTGTCCTGTCGAGCACGTATTTGAAAGCGAAAATCCGAGACCACAAGCTTGTGTTGTTGGACGCTAACAATCTACGCAAGCTCGTTTGTCCTCTCTCCTAGTAAGAACAAAATCGATCTGGCTCGAGTGTTGACCACTACTGAAGGTAACTAAATGGTATTGTGTCTTTCTAAAAAAGGTATTAGCTATTATGAGGTCATATGCTACAGCGAAGTTCAAGATGTTTTCTCCTTCTTGATTTCTATCACCATATAAAACTTTCCCGTGCACTCCTTCAAAACTCCCACTAGTTGTACTAACATGACCGTTGAAGTATCCTCCTATAAAAAGCTTATCGTCGCTAGTCACATCTCTAAGCATCTCCTCTAGATCTTTTCAGAATTGCTTCTTGATGTTCTCGCACAAATCTATTTGTGGAGCATACGCACTAATAACATTTAAAACTAATTCGCCAACGACCAACTTAACTAGGATAAGTCGATTTCCTTGTCTCCTAACACCGACAACTCCGTTCTTAAGGCTTCGGTCAATTAAGATGCCTACTCCATTCCTGCTTTGTTTTGTTCCGTGTACCAGCTTAAAACCAATATTTTCCACTTCCTTCGCCTTTCGATCCGTCCATTTAGTCTCTTGAACGCATAGGATATTTCGGCTCCTAATCATAGTATCAACCAACTCTCGTAGCTTACCCGTTAAGTATCCTACATTTCAACTACCTAAACGTATCCTATTATCCTCGGCTAGATTTTTTACCCCTCGCACTCGTCGAGTAAAGTGCGATGACCCTTGCTCATTTATCACTACACCCTGGCGCCGATGTAGCGCGTCACTAAGGGAGTGATGATCCGGCCCTTGCACATTTAACACCATATCCGAGTTTCGATATGGTGTGTTGCTGAGAGGGTTACGCCCCAACGAAAATCTATTGGGTTTCATTTCCATGGGAGTAGCTATTTTTTTACGTTGGCTCGTCATGTCTATCATAACCCTCCTCCTTTTTCCGGGTTTGGACCGGCTAATAATGTTATGTTTGATTCATATCAATAGAGTCCAACAATAATGATATTCACTGTGAGGGATAATTAATTCTTGATGTGTCCCCTTCAATTTGAGTTTCTATTGAACCGCAAAATCTCTTCTATAGTTGATAAATATATTCTGGATTATAATCTTACTTAATTTGGTTGAATTCATGAAGGGGCATTTCCCCTGCCATGGCCCAGTAGAATGAAGATAGCACTTGGTGCAGCCAAGGGACTGGCATTCCTTCACAGTGGATCTGAGCCTGTTATCTACAGAGACTTCAAAACATCAAATGTTCTTCTTGATGCAGTAAGTGGTTCCAACTTCCAAATCTATTATGATGAGCTTTTGGTATCTGGTTAGCATGTGGTGCCACTTAGATTGTCTATCTCTATGCGACGTGCCTAGAAACCAGCATTTTGGAATCATTCATCCTTATGCAATTAAAAATGCTGCAATACAAATTAAATCTCTCTTCCCGAGGGCTGTGGCAGACGGGTAGTTAAAATATGAAGTCAATCCAGTCATATGGACCAGGAGCTTCTTCTTGGATCCAGTTTTGTACATTTTGGTCTATTGCAACTGTTTGATCTTTGCAGAAGTGTTCTCAAATGATTTCTGGTTTATTTTGCCTTTTTGTGTCCAAAATTGTTGGACAGAGGCTACATCTCGTTGTTTATGCTTCTCATGTAAATTTGCATTTCCCAATTTGGCAGGAGTATAGTGCAAAGCTTTCTGATTTTGGGCTAGCTAAAGCTGGCCCACAGGGAGATAATACACATGTTTCAACTCGTGTTGTTGGTACCTATGGTTATGCTGCCCCAGAGTACGTAATGACAGGTTAGATTTGGTATTGTTCTTTCTGACAAATACTAGAAAGGGAAAAAAAGAGTGACATGCTTTTTGGTGAATGACATAAATTGAAGCAGTTAACCCAACTATGCACAGGTCACTTGACATCTAAGAGCGATGTGTACAGCTTTGGTGTTGTGTTACTCGAGATCCTTACCGGTAGGAGATCAGTGGACAAAAAACGGCCAAGTGGAGAACAGAATCTCGTCATGTGGGCCCGGCCATATCTGAGTGATAGCCGGAGGCTCTTCCAGCTTGTAGATCCCCGACTGGAGCTTAACTATTCCATCAGAGGTGTACATAAGGTCGCTCAAATAGCACATTCCTGCCTCAGCCGAGATCCTAAAGCTCGTCCTTCAATGGATGATGTCATTAAATTACTAACACCACTGCCCGATCTTAAGGACTTGGCGGTAATGTCATTTCGGCCTAGATCTGCTCAGAAAGGTTAGTTTTTTTTTTCTTTTTCGAATTAGTTGCTTTAATTGTTTTAACAGATTTTCAAGTACACCAGTCATGCAAGTATGCTTATGGGTATCAACTTATTGTGTCATTTTTGCTTCCTACATTTGGGGTTTTGTTCTCCTTGTTTTTGGATTTTGGTTGTTGACTTTTTTGAACTGATAGTGTCAAAATATGATTTCTCTTTTTGTTTTATTTATCCAATTTCCCCAAAGAGCTCATGTCTCATCCCTACTACTCTAGTTATTGAGGGTTGCCTTTTTGATACTTTTTTTTTCTCCTACAGGGAAGATCAGGCGGTGATAGTTTTCTATTTTGATTGGACACATGTTGTTTCTTTGATGTAATCAAGATTGTAAAATTATTGAATTTTTCATAGATCCTACAGTAAATATATTATATCCTAAATATTTGCATTTGATAAATTGCCAAGTGTCTAAGCTGCTTTTGCATCCACTGTGTGATTCCTAATATAACCTGCAAATCCCATTTACAAATTACCATCTTGATTATTACTGTCTAAGCTGCTTTCTCTACAGTCAATTATAGACTTATAGTACATTCCCCATATTCTTTTTCTTTTATTTTCTTTGTTTCAGAGATTTTCCCGCATATTCTATTGTTAGTTTCAACATTGTGATTAACAGTTTAGCAGTTCATAGTGATCACCACTTCCCCCTATTAAGTATTGAATCACATCAAAAATCTTAAATAACTTCTATATAGTACAAAATTATATAATTATTTTTTTATCCTAATATGTTGTACCAAGGTACTGCAATATAAATAAGCCAGTGACCCACCATACCTTTCCATCAACCACACAATTAAACTCACAAAGAAAAATAGTAAAGCACTCTCCCCTGCAATCACATTATAATTTTGGTATTAAATAAATCATATTAATGTACCTATATAACATTATCAAGCATCAACTGCATGGTATATTTCATAATCTAGACAGCTGCACAAAAAGAAAATCAAATTCTAATTTCTAACACATTCTGAATAGCCTAAATATGTGCGAATTCCATGCAAAAATAGCACTAAAGTTAAGGACCTATATAACATATAATCATATATAACATGAACAGCTATGTATTGTTCTACTGAGGGTTGCTCACTAACCTCAACAAACAATTGTCCAAAATTCTCTCACCACAGAGTTGGTACTTTCACTTAAAAAAGTGCAGAATAATCATGTTTTGACCCAAAAAAAAGATTGATCCTATAGTGAAGTGTTGGCGATGTTATGAGCGATCCAAAATATTTACCTGTTTTTTTACAAAGATTAGCGGAAAAAGTTCAATCTACCATTTTTGGTTTGTTGTTTTGTAGTTTTTGAACTCTAACCGACCTCCTCGGCTCCTCCAACAGAGAAATTAATAACTTTGCTAAATTCCCATAGGAGCTGGAGATTTTCCAGTGAATCCAAAGAGATGCTTGGGAATTTAAACACATAAGACGGAACTGATACATTGGAAATACTCAGACCAGATGTTCGTTTGAAGTTCCACATTATATTAATTCCAATACAACGTTGCAGAAGAAATATAGAGAAACGCCACAACCCTTCTCAAATCTTCCTAAAGCCATTTATTTATTCACTAAAAACACAACCACAACAAAGAAATAAACGATACATTATGTGGTCTATTAAGCTCTAATACAAGGGAACCCAGGCGGCAGGTGTTTCCCGCAACCTATGAGTAAATCCACCCCAGGAACTGGACTTGGAGGTGGAGGAGACGACAGATGTGGAGTATGAGTTGGAGGTGGCGGTGGCGGTGAATTGGGAGGTGGTGGTGGCGGCAGAGTTGGAGGTGGAAGCGGCATTGGAGTTGGAGGTGGAGGTGGCGGCGGAGTTGGAAGTGGAGGTGGCGGCGAGGATGGTGGACATGGGACATGGTGTTTAGGAGGGTGGTGCATTGGTGGCTTAGGACAAGGACTGATAACAGGAGGATTGTATGGTGGCAACGGTAGCCATGGGTGATGGAAAGGTGGCCTGATAGGACGGTGCCTAGGGAGATACTTGGAGTTGTAGCTTTTGGGAGGAGAGGGGCAGTGTTGGTCGTGGCATGCTTGAGAGAAGTATGAGATGGATAGGATAATAAAGCAGAGTGATTTGAGAGAGAGGGGAGGAGGAAGAGCTGCCATGATCAACTAACCTGCATGGATCAAGGTTGGAAAAAATGAGGGGTGTATTACAAGTCTTTTATAGTGGGTCTTGCATGGATGCGGATATATGGCTATCTTTTACGGAGTTTACATGTCAACTCACTATGCTGCTTCTGTCAAATTCTGATCATACGGTTCATCTGATAAATTACACGATACAACCTGCTTTTTGTTAAGTACCATATGTCGAGTTCATTTCATGAACGATGGATCGAATTCCTTGATCATAAAACAAAGTGACATCTATTACGATCACATTTTTTATAAGACCTTATACGGTTTATTACGATCCCATAAACAACTGCGTTGCTGTCGTTTTTCCATTTGTTACCATGCATATTGAAATTTTATTCCCATGTTTCAGATAAATTTGGAATGTACTTTTTACCTTACAGATGTTTCGAGACATTTTTAATACATTCAATTTCAACGATCGACAGCGGGAGAACGGGAGAAGAAAACAAACAAAAAAGCATGCGCACATCATCTGTCTTCTCAGTCGATCATGCAGAAATATTTGTCAGTAATTCGCCAATTAGAGCCACGTACGTAGGCAGTGCGACACTGCATGGATTTCTGTTTTCAAAGACTAATATAATCAAATTAATGTCGTTCAACAAATGAGAGCAAATGTTTGAAGAAAAATGTTCTTTCTCGAGTCCGGCACATGGAAGGAAGGGAGAGAAGTAATAACAACACCAGTTATTCACTTATTATATATATGTTGTGTAGTTAGAATACATGAAAGGGGGACCTTGTTCTTCTACCGGGCGATACCGCGCAGTACCGCGCCTCGACCGTCCAGATGAGAATCAGGAGAGGTTTAGATCTGGGGCATGAATCACGAGAAAATCGGACGATCCCGAAAGCGTACCGCGCGGGTGCCGCGCGTCAGACGATCTCGTTCCCATGAAAGGGTGCCATTTAAGTCAATGGATGCCATGAGCCTGAACAATGTTTTTGGCTGGAGGTGGATACATCATACATGAAAGTAGGAGGATGCATGCAACGGTACATGCAGGACAACGGTACATGCGTGTCTTCTAACTAAAATCAGGAACAACGAGCGTTGATGTATGCATATATACTATATATATGTAATTTAATGCAGTCGTTGAAAACTTGAAATAGGACATTTAAGGTAAATAACTTTGACCTTTAAAAGATAATAATGTAAAATTAACACATTCTGACAACCAATCTTTTAATCTTGTGACTAAAGAATTAACTTTAGAGCGTTGCTTTGAAAATTTGCAGGTTCAAAATCAGATTGAAATTCTGTAAATAGTTAAAGCTGGTGATATCATTATCTTCGAAAAAGAAATAATAGCACTTTCTCCACTTCTTTAATTTTTACAAACGAACCTGGATTTTGTTCCTATACAAACTGCTGTGTTACTTTACAAAGCACATTCGAATTTTAAAGTTAAAATGATTAATTCAAACATTGAACATAATTCTTATATTGAAATCTTATTAGATATCAAATTTTGTATTTTTAGAATTTTTTACTATTTTATAGAGGTCGAAATTTTGATGATTCGACAATTTCTGGACCATGAAATACGACTAATTTTCCAACTTTCTATAAAATAGTAAAAAACTGTAAAAAAAATATAAAATTCAGTTTCTAAGAAGATTTCAATATAGAGATCATGTTCAACGATTTGAAATTATCGTTTGAACTTTAATATTCAAACGTCTCCATAATTCAGCCTACCTCACTACTTATCTTCACAATTTTATAATAAGATGTTATGCTCCAGATAACAAACAAAACCATTACATATTTACATGTGATCTAAAGAAATGTTTTAAACGCATGTAAAAAGTTGTAGCATTTTGCAGACTTTTCTGTACCATGATAAAAAATAAAAAAAATTGGAGAACAACATTCATATGGTCAACTTTTGTAACATTTTTTTTTATACTTCTAAGTTCTAATGCACTTTAAATCAAAGTCGAATAATCATATCTTTTTCATGGATTAAAAACTTGGGGCTGCGTGGAAGCATTGAAAATGAACAAGTTTGAACCCTATCTACAATCTAACAAACTACAAACTACAAACTACAAACAAAACAAATATAAAAAAGCAAACATTGGGAAAGAGGGCAGGAGAAGGGATCGGTTTTTCATCCAAATTCAGAGGTAATCTTTGGAATCAAGTATGTATAATGATTTGAAAAATACTAATGCATCATTTTGTAAATTTCTAAATAAACTTAGTTCATAATAACTAGATAGGACACGTATGTAATATTATAACAAATAATACTCTAACATTCTCACTTCACCTAAACTTTATGCATTGTAATGAAGTCTATGTTAAAAAAATTGGCTAATATATTTTTTATTAACATAAACCTTGTTTAGTTAGAAATACCAAGTTAAACTTATGTAATCAAAATAATTATTATTCATTATTTGGTCCCTATTATAACAGTGATATTCTTTCCAACAAATGATTAATAAAATCTGTTTGATCCACATAAGTAAAATTTACTTAAATAAATATAATGTGCAACATAAGAAATAAGCAAATATAATAAGTTCAAAGTCATACATAATTGAAGTTTCAATGCATAAATATATGCATACTTTATTACAACCAAAGTACAAGTCATTAACCAAACTCATGCCTGCAATATACTATTAGAAAAGAGTGGGTGGTGCGACGCCTTTGTTATTAGCAAACATAATTCTTGTATTAATAATATGTTGTATCATAATAGTATCATATTTGACTTTGTCTTTAACAACAAGATATTTGATGTCAATCTACTTAAGTGCACCACTTACTTATTTTCTTAGATAATAAAATATAATTCATGTACAAAATAAGAATGATGAATTTACTCTCACTAATTTTGAGATATCATTGATCTATTGTATTTTCTTTATATTCAAACATGATTTTGAGCTCATGAAACTTTAAATATCATGTGAGGCTTGCTTTAACCTATATATAGATCGTTTCAACTGACATCATATGTTCTCTGCTTTACAACAAAATTAATGTTGTTTCATTGAAGTTTCTTGATGCAAGTATTCATTAAGAAATGCTTACAATTAATAATAAAATGATTCACACATAACATACATAATAAAGTGAATCAACCTTAAAGAAATTAATCATTAATTAATCAAATTGGATACATATAAATCACTAAAAAAATATTTTAATTTTAACATAATCGTTCTCACATAGTCAATTTCTATCACTTTTGGGCAGAAATAAATTGAATCATAAAACAAAATTCTATTCAATAAAATATATTGACAATTAAAATTGGTTAAATTGACAGTTATATTTTATTAAATATAAAAATAATGGTGATACAAAAAATCACATAATTTAGTTTAGCAATAAGTTAATTATAGTTAAAGTCGGTAAAATTGTAAGAGTCCATAATTAAAAGTAAATTTATATGATTTAACATTATACTTATGGAAATTAAGATATAACAAACTTCTGTTGGACTGGTTGATATATATATATAAGTGCATAAAAAATCACAAAACAATTTAGAATATGACAATTAATTATATCTAAAATAATTTAATAATTATTATACATTCATTACACACTAATATACACATGCAATACATGATTATTGTCTTTTCGTTGAAACTGTCCAATAATCACACTCCATATCATATGCATATTTTTTGTGTAAGTTAAGTCAATAATTAATGTCAGTACTATATTTTGTACGAATCTATCGATCAATGTAGTTATTCAATTCTCTTATTCAATCAGTACTAATGAACCATAACAATTGGTATTGCATTTCAATGACACAAATAAATTGCAAGCAACTTAATACAGGTACCACTCCATTACCACTTACGGCAGAGGAGTTAATTAGGCATAGTGATAAGTCAAAATTGTATATCCAAAATCTTAAGATTAATAGTGTAAAATAAGTCAAAGTTCGGTAATTTTAGTTTCAGTTAGTATAGTTTAGTCCAAAGTTCAAGTTACTGTTCTAGTAATGTTCTGTAATGCAGAAAACATGTAATGGAAGCATATGAGGCCCTATCTGGACGACTCGGAGCGATATTGAGTAAAACCGAAAGAAGTACACAATCAACATGCTTGATTACATTATTAAACACTTTTATTACGGTCGAAGTCAAGTTCTCAACCTGAGTCGGAGAGCTATGCACCCTAACTACGATCGTAGCCTCCTTGGTTACGGTCATGTCACCACCTTACAGAGAGTCACTTTTTCGGGACTTGGCCACTTTTCTGCAATAATTCGACCATTACGGTCGTAGTCCCATTAGTTACAACCGTAATCCTCATCTTCCAGAGAGCAGACATTTTGATACTTAGCCAAAAAATTCGGTTTTCAAAGGTCGTTAATGCCGTAGTCACCCCTGACTATGACTGCAACCTTCGTAGACAGAGTAGAGAAACTAACTCAGAGACATTTTTTCTATGAGTACAGTCGTAGTCACATTAGTTATGGTCATAATCAGAGTCAGCAAAACAATTATTCTGTCATTTTTAGAAACTTTGAGTGGTTATTTTGAGATTTTGGACTTTAGTATATATAGGGGACCAAAATTGATTTAGTACTTTTTTCATTGCGTAGTTTTAAAAAGAGAGAGACTAGAGTCTAGAGAGAAAAGAAGAAGAATGAGGAGGTCTCGTGCAAATCATCATCATATTTAACTTGATTTATTTCTTCTTTCTTTCTTTTACTTTCTTTTAGAGGATTATTTGTTTGTATGCTCTAGTCATGTTGGGCTAGTTCTCTTTAGAATTTTCTAGGGTTACTTGAGATTTTGTTGTATCTTACTTGAATATGTTTTATCTTATGTGATTGTTTTGGATATGGTTTGTTCTTGTTTCAATTGCTTGCAATCAAATTGCATACTTAGAATTTAATTATTGTAATTGAGAAATTGAATTGTTAGATTTCGATCGCAAGTTATAAGATAGATAATAATTTGTGCACAAGTTCACAAAAATTGCAATTAGAACTAAACAGAGATAAGCCTCAATCAAATCCTTATTTAACGTAAATTTAGTTTTTTTAAGTTCAGTGATAAAGATCACACACTTACTAGAGACAGAAGGCGATGAAGAATGAGCGAAGAAGCGAACCATATCAAATCAAAGTGTGCAATGATCTGATGTATATAGGAATAGGGGTAATTCTTGTTTGTTAATTGAGTTTAGATTTACTTAGATTGTTATGTTGTTAGGGGAGCTTAATATTTTCTCTATTGCATTGGGTTTTAAAAATACACTCTATAGATATAGAATAGAGTAAGGTTTTAGATTGTGATTTGTGATGTTTCAAACTTTGTACTTCTTTTTTCTATGAAAATGGAAATAGCAGACGCTCCCTACTTGTTTAAAAAAATGATCTGGTGCAAATGATGAGGTCGCGTAGGCTTGCGCTCCGGGCTTTTAGCCTCCTCTCGAAAAGAAAAATTTTCATAGAGGGCCAAGTAGCAAAAAATTTCAACAGATAGGGCCAGAGGCACGCTAAAAATTGCACAGAGGGCCAAGGGCGCGACTAATAGTCGCGCCCCTAAGTGATTTGTTTTTTTTTGTTGAATTCAAGGCAGTTTGCAGTGCATTTTTCAGATGTGGGCTCTACATGTCAGGGGCGCGACTAATACATGCGCCCCTAACATGCTGTACATTTTTTCTATTTATACACATTTTAATAATGACTATTAAAATAGTAATTTTAAATGCACTTATTATATTTATTATAAATAGATGTGATAATATATTAAATATAATTATTATAAATAGATGTGATAATATATTAAATATATTTATTATAAATACAAGTGATGATATATTTAAAATAAGTAATAATATATTTAATATAAGTAACAATATATTTAATATAAGTAATAATATATTTAATATAAGTAATAATATATTTATTAAATATAAGTAATAATATAAGCAATAATATAGAATTAATAAATAGAAGAACTAATATACTAAAAATATTATTACATTATTAAATATATTATTACAAATAAAAATATTAGAAGTAATAAATAGAAGTTATTAAATATATTAAACTTAGTTATTATATATTTAGTTAGTAATTATTAAAAATAGAAATAATAATAGATTAAAGTGTTTTTTATTATAAGTAGAAAGGTTTATACCCTATTAATACTAAAGATGTTGCAACTATTTCGAGAAATACAAATGGTCCAGTGGTAGGAGGGTTTGAATAGAGGTGCTGAGTTTGTGTGAGGGCATGGGTTCGAACCCCCCTCCCTACCATTTTTTGGATTTAATTAGGGGCGCATGTATTAGTTGCGCCCCTAAGTGCTGAAACAATTCCAAAGAGCACCCAATTTTGAAATGAACATAGGGGCGCAAGTAATAGTCGCGCCCCTGATAAATCCGAGAGTGGCTCACATGGAAGCTACACAAGGTCACAGGGGCGCAAGTATTAGTTGCGCCCCTATGTTAGCAGCTTGTTTTTTGTTTAATATGCATTTTCCAAAATGCATTACAAGGCAATTAAACAAGTTTGAAACAAATTTTGTCATTCTTTACGTAACATTTTGAAACAAATTTCAACACTCAAAATCTAACATCGATCTAATTAAGTTTGAAACAAGTTTTTTTTGTTTAATTTTCATTTTCCAAAATGCATTACAGGGCACATAACAAGTTTTCAACATCGATCTAATTAAACAAGCAACATAAAAAGTAATTAAACAAGCAACATAACAAGTAATTAAACAAGCAACATAACAAGTTTTCACCATCGATCTAATTAAACAAGTTATGAAGTAGTCTCAAAATAGCACAAACATAAAAACATACATCGATCTAATATCAACCCCTACCCCGACGACCTCGACCGCGGCCACGTGTATCATAAGCGGAAGGGGTATAAGCACTTGACGCTCGAGCCGTCCTAGTAGTGAGCCGTAAAGGAATGATGTCCTCGTCTTCATCATCAGGATTGCTTGCTTGGCTCGAAGGGCCAAACACGTACTCGGATGCACGATCCACCACGTCCTCTACGGTACGCTCAACATTTGGTTCCGATTGGGCAGCTTCGGATCCTATCACAGGGCGGTTCCCATACTCCGCCCTGTGATAGATGTGAGTAAGGAGGGTGAAAAAGTGGCGCCTCGGGCATCTGACTCGCTTGCTCGCCACCCACCAACTGACCCAATCAGTCGTAGTGCTCTGGCTGGACGCGCAACCCCTTGGCTATGGATGGCTCCAAGTCCTCATCCCTCAAGCCATGCTCTAACATCAGGTTGCGGAAGACGACTCCTTGGTCGACATCTTCGATGTTTCCGCGACAAGTTCGAAGAACCTTTCTCGCGAAAGTCTTGAAGACATTGTTGGCGCTTTGTGCAATCACACCAATCGCTTCCCTCGCGAGTGTTAAGTTGCGAAGCACCTAATTAAACAATTTAGTTAGTACTTTATGTTTTTTAAAGTTTAAATTGAAGGAAAAAGGCAATGAATTTACCGTTCGTTGCACAACATCGCCTTGCATGTTGAAGGTTCACTCAACTCCACGCCCTTGATGTGCTATCGGGTTGAAGGCATTTCTTGCGGTTGTACCTCTCCAATAGACGATGCGCATGCCTTTCTGGTTGAACCATGCCAAGTAATGGTCCCAAGGGCCGTTCATGAAACCGTGCCCCAAATCAATTGTATTGGCCAACTGATTCCCCCAAGTCTGAATGTACCCCTCGTGATAAATCTCCCAATCATGCCCCTCAGATTTTTTGTTGTGGCATACCTTATGAAAGTGCTTGCAATCAGGAGGTGGCAATGAAGGCGGCACTTGGACTTGGAAAGAAAATTGTCGCGCAACCCGAGCAGGATCGTGCCACTCGACAATCCAGAAAAATATAATTAGCCCCTGATAATGAAAAAGACTCATATGATCTTGATCATTACATATCGGGGGCAACATAGCCACCACATCTTCATCGTAAGGCCACCATTCTGGACCATTCTCATCGAGATGCTCGAGTCGCCACCTATATAATTTTCAATAATGTTAGAATATATAGTTATTACGAAAATTGAAGATGGTTAAAATAGTCAGAACATCAAAGGCAATGAATTTACCTGTAGAGAGTGATACTCATATGCGGCTCATCGTCGTAGTTGTGCGTTGGGCCCATCCATCTCACCCCGTATGGCATGTCACCGGGCAAATCCTTGGCTCTCGGATGCCCAATCGAGAGCCTCGTCTACACCCACATCTACAGTAAAATCAAAGGACCCCCAATTTGCTTGTTCCTCCTATCTAATGCATCGCATAAAGCACGATACAAACGTGCTAGCACCGCCGAGCCCCAACTATACCTCGATGGATCATGGATGTTCCTTAAGAACTGAATGAACATTATTTGTATGTAACCGGACTGGTCGGGAAACATAACGGTAGATAAGAGGTCCAACATGTATGCTCGTGCATATATGTCGATCTCCTCGGGTGGGGCATTGGAAGGTAATCTTGCCTTCAAGTGTCGTCTATCACCGGGGCCTTCTCTTTGTGGCTGCCAAGGTTCACGCAACCAATCTTGTCGCATGTGGAAATGACCTGGCGGCCTCCTAAATGTTTGCCACTCAACTCGCCCAAACAACTCCATGACGTCCTCCTCCTAATCTTGATCCACATCGCATGTCACGGGTAGCACGTCCAACGGTAAACCCCATAACATCAACACATCTTCCATTGTGATCGACATCTCACCCGTTGGAAAATGGAAGGAATGTGTTTCCGATCTCCATCTCTTAGCAACCGCAGTTATTAGGTCACGGTCTACCTTAATGGTTCCCAACCAAGCGGGATGGTTAAGATGAAATCGCTCAAGAATTGGAGCAATTTGGTCATCATACATGAACGACATTGACCCGGCCTTGGTCTCCATAACAAAGGTTGGCTATTAACACATATATGAACATGTGTTATTTATGAAATAAAATTAAAATTGCGAAATTGAATAAAAAAAACAATATAGCTATATTTTTACCTCATCATAAGCCCGGTTGGATGCATGTGTTGGATTGAGAGCTCGTAGTAGAGACCCAACGTACGAAATGTCGCGTAGAGGCGACAAATCGCCTTCACCTCGACCACCCCTTACGGCTCGGCCTCGACCTCTACCACCTCTACCCGATTCTCTTGCCATTACTATATTAATTCAACAATAATTAAGCATTGGTAGAATTGATACGATATTTTGGTACATATATTAACACATATATGAACATGCAATACAATTAATCACCAATAATTCAACAATAATCAACAATTGGTACGATACTTTGGTACATATATTAACACATATATGAACATGCAATACAATTAATCACCAATAATTCAACAATAATCAACAATTAATCACCAATAATTCATTAATAATCGAATTAATCACCAATAATTCATATAAATGTATAATAAACAATAAACAATAAAGCTACAACTAAAGCAATAATAACCTACCACAATCAATAATCATCAACATATACTACTAAAAAAACTAAATTAATAGCCATGCAACTAAATGGCTCAATTTTACAAAAAAGTCCAAAAATTACCTTAAATTGGAGAGAAAGATCTAGGAGAGGAGAAGGAGAGCAAGGAATCACAAAGGAGAGCAAGGAGAAGAGAGGGAGAGAAAGATTTGGCAAAAAACTTGAAGGAGAAGGAGATGGAGATGTAAGGAGTAGAGGGGGCAAATTTGAGAGGAAAAATAGGTTAGGGGTGGGTTTGGGGAAGAGGAAGGAAGGAAGGGGTTTTTTTGGGTATTAATAGCAGCAGAGACTAGGGGCGCATGTATTAACAGCGCCCCTAAGTGCTGAACACAATGAAAGCTCTCTGGATGTTCTCTGGAATTGTTTCAGCACTTAGGGGCACGATTAATACATGTGCCACAATTTAAATCCTAAAAAATGGTAGGGAGGAGGGTTCGAACTCATGCCCTCACACAAACTCAGCACCTCTATTCAAACCCCTCTACCATTGGACCATTTGTATTTCTCGAAATAGTTGCAACATCTTTAGTATTAATAGGGTATAGACATTTCTACTTATAATAAAAAACACTTTAATCTATTATTATTTCTATTTTTAATAATTACTAACTAAATATTTATAGAGTAAATATAACTGTCCCCCATATTAGCGTCCCCCTTACGCCCCCCCCCCCCCCCTCAAATGCAATGACAAATTATTTTTATTGAACAAATGCAATGATAATATTTTTTTAGTATAAAGACTTATACTAAAAAATATAAAGACTACTACATTTGAGTATAAAGACTTATATGGGGGGCGTGTAAGGGGGGCTTGTAAGGGGGGACAGTTAGTCGCTTCCATATTTATAATAGCTAAGTTTAATATATTTAATAACTTCTATTTATTACTTCTAATATTTTTATTTGTAATAATATATTTAATAATGTAATAATATTTTTACTATATTAGTTATTCTATTTATTAATTCTATTAAATATATTATTACTTATACTTAATAAATATATTATTACTGATATTAAATATATTATTACTTATTGAAATTTATCATCACTTGTATTTATAATAATTATTTTTAATATATTATCACTTCCATTTATAATAATTATATTTAATATATTATCACATCTATTTATAATAAATATAATAAGTGCATTTAAAATTACTATTTTAATAGTTATTATTAAAATGTGTATAAATAGAAAAAACTAAAAAAAAATGTACAACATGTTAGGGCGCATGTAATAGTCACACCCCTGACATGTAGGGCCCACAATTGGTACATGCACTGCAGACTGCCTTGAATTCAGCAAAAAAAATCGAATCTCCTAGAAATAGTCGCGCCCTTGGCCCTTTGTGCAATTTTAGGGTGCCTCTGACCCTATTTGTTGAAATTTATTGGGCCTTGGCCCTCTATGAAAATTTTCGCTCTAAAATGGAACGATGGATTAAGAGAGTATTTTTCATCGCCAACCAAAACAATGTTCCAGCCCAAAAAGAAATAAATTCTGGGATCATTACTGAGCCGGTCTATAATGAGGTTGATAAAGGCCTATTTTTCGTATTGTTTATTTGCATTTACAAAAGTATCTTTATATCTGTGACATACTGACATGCCTTGTGATGTACCACTAGACATACGTGTTCGCGCTCCGCGCCAAAAAGTTAAATTTTGAACTTTCGTATTACAATAATAAAATTATAATAAACCGTTTAATTAATATAAAAAACAAAAAATGGCAAAAAAAATCTGAAAAGCTATGAACGGTGACTGTCAATGAGACATGAGTATCTTAAAAACTAAAACACTCTTCATTCATGCGGTATGCGTCAATCGCCATGGGTCATGCGACATGCAATTGTGTTATATGTCATGCGTCTCACGTCGTGCATCATAGATTATGGGTCATGCTTCATGCGACATGCGTCATGCGGCATGCGCCATGCGCCATGCGCCATGCGCCATGCGCCATGTGTCCTACATCATGAATCATGCGTTGTACGTCTTGCGTCATGCGTCAAGCTCCATGTGCCATGTGTTATGCGTCATGCAATATGCGCCATGCGTCATGCGTCTTGCGTCATGCGTCATGCCGCCATGCGTCATGTGTCAATCCTCTAACGTCTTGCGACTTGCAGCATCATGCGTCATGTGTAATGTACCGTCACGCGTCAAGCATCATGTGTCGTGCGTCATGTGTCATGCGTCATGCGTCAAGCATCTTTCATCATGCGTCATACGTTGTGTGTCATGCGTTATGAAAAATGCGTCATGTGTCATGCGCCATGCGTCATTACTCTAACATCATGTGATTTGCGTCGTGCATCGTGCGTCATGCATCGTGTGTCGTATGTCATTCGTCATACGACATGCATAATAGGTCATGCGTCTGACGTCATGCATCATGCATTATGCGTCATGCGTCATGCGTCTTGCATCATTCGGCTTGCGTCGTGCGGCTAACGTCAAGCGTCATGTGTCATGGGTCGTGCGTCATATGCCATGTGTTTCAACTCTAACGTCATGCGACTTGCAACATCATGCGTTTACGTCATGCGACATGCATCATGCATCATGTCGCATCATGCATCGTGCGTCATATGTCATGCGTCATGCGTCTGACATCATGCGTTATGCATTATGCATCATGCATCATGCATCATGCGTCTTACATCATTCAGCTTGTGTCATGCGACTAACATCATGCGTCATGCGTCCTGCGTTGCTACTCTAACGTCATGCTACTTGCAACATCATGCGTTTACGTCATGCGTCGTGCGTCATGCGTCATGGGTCAAGCGACATGCGTCGTGCGTTGTGCGTCGTGCGTCATGCGTCTTGCGTCATGCGTCATGCGCCATGCATTTTACGTCTTGCATCATGCATCATGTGTTATGTGTCTTGCGTCATACGTCATGCATCGTGTGTTATTCCTCTAACGTCATGCGACTTGCAGCGTCATGCGTCCGGCGTCATGCGTCATGCAACATGCATCATGCGTCATTTGTCAAGCGACATGCGTCATGCATCTTGCATCATGCGTCATGCGTCATGCGTTATGCGTAATATGTCATGTGTCATGCGCCATGTTTCATTCTTCTAACGTGTCATGCTCCATATGTCATGTGTCATACGTCATGCGGCTTGTGTTTAACGTCATGCATCATGCGACTGTCAGGCGTCATGCATCATTTGTCGTGCGTCATTCGCCATGCGTTTTGCGTCATGCGTCATGTGTCATACGTCATGCAAAATGCGTCATGCGTCATGCAAAATGCATCATCCCTATGACATCAAGCGACATGCATCATGCATCGTGTGTCATATGTCATGCGTCATACGACATGCGTCATACGTCATGCATCTGATATCATGCGTCATGCATTATGCGTCATGCGTCTTGCATCATTCGACTTGTGTAATGTTGCTAACGTCATGCGACATGCGTCATGCGTAGTGCGTCGTGCGTTGCTTCTCTAACGACATGCGACTTGCAACATCATGCATTTACGTCATGCATCATATAACATGCATCATGCGTCAAGCGTCATGCAACATGCGACATGCGTTATGTGTCATGCGTCATGCGTCAAGTAAAATAATATTTTTAAATGAAAATTCAAATACCACACAAATATAATATGCAGATGTAAAATATTCCAACAAATATATTGCATCATATGCCATGTGTCATGTGTCATGTGTCATGTGTCATGCGCCATGCGTCATGAATCATGCGTTGTACGTCTTGCTAACGTCATGCGACATGCGTCATGCATCGTTCATCATATGTCATGCGTCATACGACATGCGGCATGCGGCATGCGTCTGTCGTCATGCGTCTTGCATCATTCAGCTTGTGTCATGCGGCTAACGTCATGCGGCATGCGTCATGCGTCATGTGTCGTGCGTCATGCGTCCATCGTTGCTCCTCTAATGTCATGATACTTGCAACATCATGTGTTTACGTCATGCATCATATAACATGCATCATGCATCATGCGTCATGCTTCATGCGTCACGCGTCATGCGTCATGCGACATGCGTCACGATTCATGCGTCAAGTAAAATAATATTTTTAAATGAAAATTCAAATACCACACGAATATAATATGCAGAAGTAAAATATTCCAACAAATATATTGCATCATATGCCATGTGTCATGCGCCATGCGTCATGCGTCATGAATCATGCGTTGTACGTCTTGCTAACGTCATGTGACTTGCGTCATGCATCGTGCCTCATATGTCATGCGTCATACGGCATGCGTCTTGCGCTTGACGTCATGCGTCATGCGTCTTGCATCATTCGTCTTGTGTCATGCGGCTAACGTCATGCGACATGCATCATGCGTCATGCGTCATGCGTCGTACGTCATGCGTCATGCGTTGCTCCTCTAACGTCATGCGACTTGCAACATCATACGTTTACGTCATGCATCATATAACATGCATAATGCGTCATGCATCATGCATCATGCAACATGCATCATGCGACATGCATCATGGGTCATGCGTCATGCGACAAGCAAAATAATATTTTTAAATGAAAATTCAAATACCACACGAATATAATATGCAGAAGTAAAATATTCCAACAAATATATTTTACTTCTGCATCGTTAAGAAAAATTGAGCAAATAATATTTTTAAATGAAAATTCAAATACCATGTCAAATAATATTGCAGCATCATACGTTATGCGTCATGCGTCTTGCAACATGCATCATGCGTCATGCATCATGTGTCAAGCGACATGCGTCATGTGACATAACCCATGCGTCATGCATCTTGCATCATGCGTCATGCGTTATGCATAACGTGTCATGTGTCATACGCCATGTGTCATTCTTCTAACGTGTCATGCGCCATATGTCATGCGTCATACGTCATGCGGCTTGTGTTTAACGTCATGCATCATGCGTCAAGCATCATATGTCATGCGTCATACCTCATGCGTCTTGCGTTTCACGCCATGCATCATGCGTCATGCGACATGTGTCATGCAGCATGCGTCATATGCCATGTGTCATGCGCCATGCGTCATGCGTCATGAATCATGCGTTGTACGTCTTGCTAACGTCATGTGACTTGCGTCATGCATCGTGCGTCATACGTCATGCGTCATGCGTCTGACGTCATGCGTCATGCATTATGTGTCATGCGTCTTGCATCATTCGGCTTGTGTCATGCGACATGCATCATGCGTCATGCATCATGCGTCGTACGTCATGCGTCATGCGTCATGCGTCATGCGTCATGCGTCGTACGTCATGCGTTGCTACTCTAACGTCATGCGACTTGCAACATCATGCGTTTACGTCATGCATCATATAACATGCGTCATGCGTCATGCGTCAAGTAAAATAATATTTTTAAATGAAAATTCAAATACCACACGAATAAAATATGCAGAAGTAAAATATTTCAACAAATATATTTTACTTCTGCATCGTTAAGAAAAATTGAGCAAATAATATTTTTAAATGAAAATTCAAATACCATGTCCACTAACCAACGTATAGACATTCACCGGTTAAGGGTCCCTGCCACGCTGCCAGCCGATTTCTATATGAAAATTAGTCCTCTTTCACACCAGGCTCCTGTTGGAGAGAGAGGGAGAGAAGACACGCGGGCGTTTGGCGAAAAAAAAGGAAAACGGTACTGTTCATTCGTGAACAGTGTCGCAATGTTGGAGAATGATATAGTTTAATTTATAGCTGACAGGATACCATGTCCTGCGACGAATTCGAATCAGCTACCGCTCAGCGCATCTAGCGTAGGAAATATTGACTATTTAATTGCGTTAATATTTGTGCAAACTAAACTTTAAAAATGCGGACTTTCTGAATCACATTACGGTCGTTCATTGCTTACAGTACAGTAAATTATGAACGTTTGATTTGTGACGCGCGATAGCAGATTCGCTCCCGTCCTGCGACCATCAATTTAATTTGAAAATTAGGCAAAAGTTTCTATATATATACACTGTGTGAAATATTATATTAAGAACAAACTTATATTTTTTGAACAATTTAGCAGTCTATAGTGATCACCACTTCCCCCTATTAAGTACTAATTTATCACATAAAAAATCTTAAATAACTTTTAATATATACTACAAAATTCAATAAATTATATTTAATGATAATATGTTGTACCAAAGTACTGCAATATAAATAAGCCACACAATCAGACTCACAAAAAATAATAGTAAAGCAGTTCTCCTGACTATATTTTACTCATAATTAAAAAAAGTGCCCTGCAATCACACATTATAATATCGGGATTAAATAAATCATTAATGTACCAATATAACACTATCAACTGCATGCATGGTATATTTTATAGTCTAGACAATTGCACAAAAAGAAATCAAATTCTAATTTCCAACACATTCTAGATGGACAACTTTAGTGCTATTTTTGTATGGAATTCGCACATATTTAACATGAACAGCTATGTATTTTTCACTGAGTGTTGCCAACTAACTCTCAACAAAAAAAATTGTCCAAATTTCTTCACCATTGAGTTAGACACTTCCATTCATAAAAAAAAAAGTGTAGTTTATTCTTCAGAATGCATAAGATTATCATTTTTTAGCGAAAAAAAAAAATCAAGTTTACAGTGGTGAAATTTTCTCAGCGACCCAAAATATTCCTTTTTTTTACAATGATATAGCGGCAAAAAGTGTAATCTACCATTTTTGGTTTGTTGTCTTAGTTTTTTTAACTCTAACCAAGCTACAGAGAAACTATAACCTTGCTAAATTTCCATTGGAGCTGGAGATTTTCCAGTGAACCAACACTGAAAAGATGCTTGGGAATTAAACACATAAGACCGAACTGATACATTGGAACTTTGGAATTAAGTATAGACAGAGGGTTAAGGTTAGATACACCCATGAGTGCATCATTTGATTGTGCACTCATGATTTATATTATTGGATCAATCAATTACAATCTCTCTTCTAATAATTTAATAATTTATTGTTTTTTTCTCTCCAAATAATTTAATAAAAGAGATAGTGTGACTCATTGATCTAATGGTTGAAATCATGAGTGCACAATCAAATGGTGCACTCATAGGTGTATCTAACCCCCTCCCATAGACAGACAATGCAGAAATATATTCATTCAATACAACATTGTAGAAATAATATAGACAAACATCACACCTTCTTAGACCTTCCTAAAGCCATTTATTCACTAAAAACACAACCACAACAAAGAAATAAACAATACATTATGGTCTATTAATCTCTAATACTGAGGGGGACAACGGAACCCAGGCGGCGGGTGTTTATCGCAACTTATGAGCAACTCCAATGCTATCGGCAGCACAAGGGGTATATTTAGCAACCTAGCTCTTATTGTGGTACAGAGACACAGAGCAGCATCAAGGTCGGCTATTCCTTGCAATAATGGACAGCACTTAGCCTTTGCCTGTCGGCTGATTCCAATGTGTATCAACCCTCCAAGAAGATCGACACATGCATTTAGTTTCAAAGCATCTATTGGACAATATTGTCCTGATGGAGGTGTTGGTGGTCTTGGAGTTGGAGTTGGCGGCCTTGGTGTTGGTGTTGGTGTTGGTGTTGGATATGGAGTTGGTGGTGTTGGTGGTGTTGGTGTCGGTGTTGGATATGGAGATGGTGGTGCCGGTGTTGGTGTTGGATATGGAGTTGGTGGTGTTGGTGGTGTTGGTGTCGGTGTTGGATATGGAGATGGTGGTGCCGGTGTTGGTGTTGGATATGGACTTGGCGGCGTTGGTGTTGGTAGCGGTGTTGGATATGGAGCTGGTGGTGTCGGTGTCGGTGTTGGATATGGACTTGGCGGCGTTGGTGTCGGCGTTGGATATGGACTTGGCGGCCATGGAGGTCTAGGTGTGGGAGTCGGTGGTGGCTGTGAGGGTGGGGGACATGGGACATGGTGTTTAGGAGGGTGGTGCATTGGTGGCTTAGGACTAGGATGACCACCACCAGGAGGACTAAATGGTGGCGACGGTGGCCATGGGGATCCAGGAGGAGTATATGGTGGCAACGGTGGCCATGGGGATCCAGGAGGAGTATACGGTGGCGACGGTGGCCATGGGGATCCAGGAGGAGTATACGGTGGCGACGGTGGCCATGGGGACCCAGGAGGAGTATATGGTGGCGATGGTGGCCATGGGGACCCAGGAGGAGTATATGGTGGGTGATGGTAAGGTGGCTTCACCTTTGGGGGGTGCTTCGGGGGATACTTGGGGTTGTGACTCCCCGGAGGAGACGGGCAGGGGCAGCAATGTTGGTCGTGGCATGCTTGAGAGAAGCATGAGATGGATAGGAGGAGGAGAAAGCAGAGTGATTTGAGAGAGAGGGGGCGAAGAAGAAGAGCTGCCATGATCAACCAACCTGTTGGATCAAGGTTAAAAGGCTTGAAACAATGTGAGATATGAACTCTTTTTATAATGGGTCTTTGATCGATGCGGATACTGGTTATGTTATTATGTATCTTCTTTTACTGAGTTTATCAGCTCACTATCATACTTTCTATTTGAGTCCACGCCTGCGCTGTTTCTCGACGATTAATGCAGCAATTTTTGTCAAGAATTCGACAATGAGAGCCACGTAGGTAGTACGACACTGCATGGATTTCTGTTTTCTACGATGACTTCGCTCTGTATATATCTTATGGGCACAAACTCGATAGCACTCACGAGCCTGAACAATGTTTTGGCTGGAGGTGGATACATGGAAAGTAGGAGGATGCAATGACAAGATAATAACGAGACTGTTCTAGACTAGCTAAAACCAGGAGCAATAAAACAACAAATGTGCAGAGTGGATGCATAGTATATTACTATGTAATATAATGCAGTCGTTGAAATAGAAAATCATGTAAAATTAACACATTCTGATAACCAATATTTTAATTTAGTGACGACTAAAGAAATGTCCTCAACTTTGAGAAATTGCAAGTTCAAAATCAGATTGAAATTCTGTAAATAGTTAAAAGTTTGTGATATTATTATCTTCGAGAAAGAAACAATAACACTTTCTCAACTTCTTTAAGTTATATAAACGAACCTGAATATCTTAGTTCCTATATATACAAGCCAAGAAAATCCAAGCAGGTCCACTATATACATGAAACACGAGGAGAAAAGATGAATAAACAAAACCAGTAGGAAATGTCAAAATGTATGGAAAGAGGCATCAAACGTCTCCATAATTCAGGCCGACTCCACTAATCATCACAATTTCATAACAAATTGCTATGCTCCAAATAACAAACAAAACCATTACATGTGATCAGAAGACATTTTTAAACGCACCTAAAAAGTAACAGCATTTCGATTTATTTGTGGCATTATAAAAAATTGGAGAACTCCATCCATGTGGTCAACTATTGTAGCATTGTTTTTTCATACTTCCGATGCACATAAAACCAAAGTCGAATAATCACATCTTTTTCATGGATGTTGAAAAAGGGTTACATTCATATCTATTAGGTTTTACTTTGTGATTGTGGCATCTAGATTTTTTTTACTATTGAACTTACAAAAAGTATTAAAAATTTGGGGCAGCATGGAAGCACTGAAAATGAAGACGTTTGAACCCTCGTCTACAAAATAACAAACTACAAACAACACAAATATAAACAATGCGAACATGTGAAAGACAACGGGTGGGGATCAGTGTTTCATTACTCTGCCTAGTCTGATCCACTTCCACCACAAGTACATAATGGATGAGGAGATCAGTAAACTAGCTATACCGAGAGAAAGGATGCCCACAGCAACACCCGCTTTTTCTCGGGCTGTCTTCCCTATGGGACGGGGAGGGCAAGAGGAAGAATTACCTAAAAGAAAGGAAATAAATCAGCCAGGACTGGTTGAAATTAAATAAAACATGAGCAACATTTTAACATACAAGTTTGCAGGTAATGGAACCAAATATCCTACAATAAAACAAAGTGACCAAATACCAGACTACCAGTACCAGTAGCTAACCAGCTCATTCAACATTTATATTATGGTCATTCCCATTAAAATGAGGGTTTCTGTACTGGCCAAAACATCTCAATCAACCATGTCAAACTAAATTTTACGTCAGGCCAGGTACACCAGATAAATGTAATACTTACATGACACACTAATTTAAAAGCTGTAAGACAGGGAAATATCATACCTTTATCAACACGTATTGCAGACACTAATGGCCCATAAGTGTATTCATGTGGAATGCAGCAGGTCCCTCTGCCCCTCCACTGAAAATGTATTTCTACAGTTCTATTTCTGACAGTTACATTTTCATATGACCTCGTTACAACTTTATAGGAGCCATTTGCTGCATCAACAATATTGAAGTCTCTCTCTACCTCATTGCCCTGCATTATCACAAATGAACCATTATAACAACAAGTAAAATAATCTGATGAGGAAACAACTGAAAATACCAACCAATCTACAGATTAGAGTCACTACAGTTCTCCCTGGTAAACACACTTAAAATATCCTGACTAGATCAGGTATCCAATTCAGTGAAGACTGGATCAATTTGGTTTCACTTTAAGCTAACCTTGAAAAGGTCGATGAAAAATAGAGACGTAAAAAAACAAGGTAAGCACTTGCCTGAATAAAGATGTTAAAATATCGCCTCCCTAGGCCTCTCCAAGAGTTCTTTTCTTCAATTACTATCTCAGCAAAGTCAATCAATAATTTATAACCATCTCCGTCAGGTAGACCAAGAATATAATACCTTAAAGAGCTTGCTGATATCCTCGCTGTTTGATAGAGTATCTGGTGCTCACTTTTTCGTTCTGATAGATCTGATATGCTATGGTCAGTGATCACTGTGGAATCAATGGTATTGCTGTCCGGTAGGAAAGAACCAACATTACTTACAACCCACTGATGCTGAGTGTCAATGTTTAAATCTGCCGCTCCAAGGTGATTGGAGTCATTGTGGTAATAAGAAAGATCTGATGTATTGTGCACATTTGCACCACATTTAATTGCAAAAGGAGAGCAAACTGCCAACAAAACAATGACCGATATCAGAACAACAAAAAGGAAAAGAAGAAGACGAATAAAGAAACATATAAACTGGTGAGTTAGCTACATGTTTGTGGCGACATGAAGAAATTCAATGCAAATTAGCAAAATAAGCAACTCTTTGTTAGTTTACCAAAACTGATTAGGTAAGGTAGTTTAGTTAGACCAAAGCTTTAAAATTGATGTAAAATTGATAAGTTTCTTTTATCTTAATAAAACCAAGAATTACAATACTAGAAGCAAAATCATGCTGGTCGGATGTAGCGCAAGTATGTGGTACCTAGTAGGTTCAGCTGTTAGGGGAACCATACAGGATGGGTACCATTCAAGTCATATTTCTATTTCTCTCCTGGTATTATTACTGTCTTTAGTGGATTTCAGAGTTCAATTGCTCAAGGCATATGCCAACTAAACATTGATTTGGGAAAATAGAAAGACAAAGAAAAATGAAAAATACTTGGAACAAATCAGATAATTTTGTAAAATAAGGAAACAAAATCCCTAGTCTATAAAAGCAAACTTACTGCTTAAGTTTGAGATATTATTCGGATTATTTCCAATGAAGCTTAATATATCTGAACTTTTACTGCATCATAATCAAAGAAATACTATCATTAATAATTAAGAGTTTATGATAACGAACATTCGTATTAATATAGCAGTATCATTCCAGGTTCTTGAAACAGTTAGAATTGAAAAGCAGATGGCCCACCAGTTGGATGTCCTTTATCCCTTCAAGAAAGAAATCTAGACAATTTATTAGTACTGCAGTGCTGTAAAAAATTTAAATCTCAAACCTTACTGGAAATTATTTTTATTTGGAAGTACAAAACCAGTATTAATTTGCTTCTTCCACTTTATTAAAGTTCCATCTTCTCATTCTTCAATTATGAAATAAATGTAATTTTATCCTGCTTACCTGTCGCTGAAGAAAGCCTCTGCATTGATGTTAGTTCCCAAGAAGTTGCTGTACAAAAATAAAAACATGTCAGAACATGACAGACAGCACGTATTTGGAATCAGCTTATTGATTAGCTGCAAATATGTAATACTGGTTAAAGTTATTGGGCACAAACATGCTCAGATTTGAATTTGAAAGCAAATCTCCTGAGATAGGATTGAATGAGATATCTCTGCCAAAGTTAAATGAAGAAAATTAACGTTAGCTAAAAAAGGAATTTACAAAAATGCTCGTGTGTAATTCTTGTTTGCAAGCTAAATTTTGTAATGCCAACAAAAATATCCAAGACCAATCACTAGCCAGTACATTAATCCCCCAGATAAGTACGCACAAGTACACTCTCAAAAAAAAGTATGCACAAGTAAAGGTGGACCAACACACTTCAATTGGCATTGCCAAAAACTTCTGTTCAGGTATAGTGTATTGCACAGAGTCAAGTGCCCTTCCAAAGTAGGAAACAATCCTAGTTCATAGGTCTAGAAGTAAAAATAAATTACAAAAGGCTCAAATCAATGAAACTCAAACAAAATTATAGAAAATATTGTGAACTGTCATTTCATTTGGAATATTCATATATTTACTTACAGTTCACCGCCAGTCAAAAGGCTTTTAGAGATGATGTCATCAAGACTGCCATCAAAATAATTTCCGCCAATAAATCTACAACGCATTGTAAGTTTTATATAGTTAATGAATAAGAAATACAATGCTAGCTTAGGGAGTTGCAAATTTGCAATGAAATAATTAATCACTTCATGTCAAGGATGCAATTTATATAACACAACTTAGGCAAGCTTAAATGTCTGCACTAGGGTTCATAACAGAATAATACAGTCACTAAGCATGGAGTGATTGAACTATGATAAATTTCTGTCATACACTAAGCTAAATGGGATATTAACAGCACATGGTAAGCAATGAAATGCAATTAATTGCACTCTCAAAACCATATGCACTTAGTATGACTTCAGGACAACTTTCAAAGACCTCCTCTGCCTTGGTACTAATGTGATTATTACATGAGCAAGGAAACTCATACATGCCCTTGAAGTTACCCTTACTATACGGCAGCATTTACATATGAGGCAGTATTAAATGTGCATGATTTTCTGTTGTTGATTGGTTGGCAACAAAAAGAACAAGGAAAAAATAACACAATTAATAAAACCAACTAGAAAGGCCCATAATGTAGAAGCAGACACACAAACATGACATAGATTGAGAAGTTGAATTATACTAACAATTGTGTCAATTTAGGGAAATTTGATGTTGTATAATTAGGCGGAATTTTGCCACGTAGAGTGTTGAAGCTCAAGTCTCTGTCAAATTCAGGCAACAGAATAAGAAATTATGAGAGCATGTCTAAAAGATTAGTTTCCAAGATAAGCAACAGTGTATATCCTTCATAAGCTTAAAAATGCAAAAGACCCTAAACTAACGGCTAGTCAATAGACAGATTTGATAGCTTCCAAACCTTCTTCATGCCTAAAGAACAGAAAGTAAAAAGGAATCATACATAATGCTACCTATCAATAACTCATATCTTAAAAGAAGTTCTATTCTTCCTCAAATATTTGATGATGGTGCACACATAGTTCTGAAACTCGGCCGATTCCGAGTCAACCCGGCCGAGTCAACTCGGAATCGGCGCAGTCCGGGCCGAGTTTATGCCGAGTTCCTAGGTTGTGCGAGTTTTGATCAAAGACTCGGATGAATAGTATCGATTCTCCGAGTTTTAGCCGAGTCAGCCGAGTCAAGCCGAGTCAATCCGAGTCAGAACAGTGGTTCACTGGCAAACAGTTGAAACTATACGATTTTGAATTTTATTAAGCCGAGTGCCCTACTACTGCTGCTACCATAGATATTCAATCACACTGTATCCTTTTAATCAAATCAATCGACTCCTACAGTCCTACTGCTACCTAGTACCTATAGATATTCAAATCCATACCTATGCTTTCCACGGTTCAAAAGATAAAAAGAAATTGAATTTAAAAAAGTATATTCTACAAATATGTTCTATTTGTAATATTTGTAATAAATTATATAATTAGTACATTATGTGATTGTAATATTGTATTAATTGACATAGTTCTTTACAAATTATTTTTATCAATTTTTTCTAATTTTTTTGCTACAAAACAAGGTTTCAGCCAAAAAAACCCGAGTTGCCGATCCGATTCTTCCGATTCAGGCCGATTCTTCCGATTCCGAGTCGGAGAGTAAGAACCCGATTCCGATTCCGAATCCGAGTTTCAGAACCTTGGGTGCACACTCATTTTATTGAATATAAACTATTTAACAAAAGAATTTGAAATTCAATTAACAAAACAATAGCAAAGCAAAGGATGATTATTGGAAAACATACAGATAAGTTAGGTTGTTAAGCACTGGAATATTTGGAAAAATCCTGCTTGTGAGGGAACAATTTCTCAGAGACCTATTTGAAATCATAAAGAAATGTCAGTTCCTATTGTGTTTCTGCCAACTTTGGAGATAATAAATTATAATTAAACATACAGAATTCTCAAGTTATCCATATTCATCAAGAAAGAAAAATCAGAATCAGTTTGTGAAGGAGGAAAACTGCCAGAGGGAGAGGGAGGAACTAGATCACCAATATACCTGTTTAAGCACAAAGACGCTGAAAATCTCAAGGTGACTTAACTTAATTGTTAAACTTAAAATATGTACAACAACAACAAAACCTTTAGTCCGTCAAGAAACTCAATCAAAATCATGAAATATAATAATAGTGGGCAAAAACTAGCGTACTCTAAAAGATACACTGGATATTATAGTTCATCTGGATCGTTCAATCCATCGAAATTGATGAAAAGTGAATCAATTTAACTTTTGTTGCATTTTCCAAGTAATCACTTTTCACATCTCGAGAAATTGAACGGCCCAAAATGAACTAGAGTACGAAGTGTGCCCATCTTTTGGTGTATGCAAGTTTTTGCCACAATAGAAATATAATAAATAGTAAAACATTATTAAAAATTGTAGCAATAATAACAATAATAATAATACTAATTATAATAATACTAACAATAATAATAAATTATTCTATAAATCATAAGTTTAAACTAGCGCCCTACGTCTCTAATTTTGAATTAAAGTCGTCCAACTACTAATACTTCTAAATTTTAGTCCAAGTCGTGATTCTGGTACGTAGATCGCTAACTTCTATGTGCTCCTATATGATTCAATTCTTTGGAAACATTTCATGTCTTTAAGTCATAATGTTTTATCCCATGTTAGACCCTACCTCTTCTCGTGTTTTCGACACAACTTAAAACTCCACTACGTATCAATGCATCAGAAGGCCTCTGTTGGTCTCAAACTAAGTTAAACAAGTTTATATTCAATCGGTGCAACCCCGACCATGTCATGTATCTTCTTGGATGCTCACATATCTACCATAACATACGCATCTCTGTCACACTCATCTTTTGTATGTGTTGTCCTTTAGTAGCCCGGCATTTTGCTACATACAACACTGCAGGTCTGATTGCCATCCTATTGTTTAACTTCGTTTGAGACAAACAGAGGCCTTATGATGTATCTTCTTGTATGCTCACATATCTACCGTAACATACGCATCTCTGTCACACTCATCTTTTGTATGTCTTGCCCTTTAGTAGCCCGAAATTTTGCTACATACAACACTGCAGGTCTGATTGCCATCCTATAGAATTTACCTTTCAACTTTTGTGGGTCTTTTTGTCGCATAGGATGCCAGATGTTTGTCGTCATTTTATTCAACCCGCTCTTATTTTGTGGCTAACATCTTCATCAATACAATTATCACCCTTCGTCATCGATCCCAAATATCAAAAGATATTTCTTCTAGGCACTATTTGTCAATCTAAACTGACATCTCCATCTTCTGATCGAACGCCACTGAACTCGCACTTCATATGCTCAGTCTTAATCCTACTAAGTCTAAAACCTTTCGATTTTAAAATCTTCCTTCACAACTCTAATTTATTATCAACCCATACCTTACCTTTGTCAATAAGGACCACATCGTTGGCAAAGAGCATGCACCAAGGAAAATCTCCTTGTATGTCTATTGTGAGCTGACCACTAAAGCAAAAGATGTAAGAGCTCAAGGCTGACTCTTGATGTAATCCTATCTTAATGAAAAGTCATCAGTTTCGTCCTTACATGCCCTGACACTAGTCAAAACGTTATCGTACACATACTTGATGAGATTGATGTATTTTGTTAGAATTTTCTTCTTTTCAAGTGTCACCACATGACTTTCCTTCGTACTTTGTCATACACTTTCATCAAGTCGATGAATATCGCGTGTAGATACTTCTTTGCTCTCTATATCTTTCCATCAGTTGTTTTCTCAAGAAAATTACCTCCATAATCGATCGTTCAGACATAGAATCAAATTGATTTTTCGTAACGCTTGAACGATGCTCAATCACTCTCCCAAATCTTCATTTTATGACTCATAAGTTCGGTTCTTATGTAATTACTACAACTTTGAATATCTCATTTATTCTTGAAGATAGGTACCAATACACCTCTCCTCCATCGTCTGACATTTGTTTGATCAAAATATGTTGTTGAACAGCTTAGTTAGCCATTCTACACCTATGTTTCCAAAACATCTCCACACCTCAATTGGAATGTTATCAAACCCAGAAACTTACCTATTTTCATTCTTTTTAAAGCCTCATTCACCTCCGACTCTTGAATTCTTCGAACGAATTGCCCATGAGTGTCATCAAAAGAGTCATCTAGCTCGATCATAGTGTTTTCATTCTCTTCATTGAACAATTTATCGAAGTATTCTCTCCATTTGTTCTTGATCTTGTCGTCTTTCACCAAAATTATATTCTTCGAACGAATTGCCCATGAGTGTCATCAAAAGAGTCATCTAGCTCGATCATAGTGTTTTCATTCTCTTCATTGAACAATTTATCGAAGTATTCTCTCCATTTGTTCTTGATCTTGTCGTCTTTCACCAAAATTATATTTGTCTCGGCCTTGATACATTTGACTTGACTGAAATCTCTCGTCTTTCTCTCGCGGAGTTTGACAATCTTATAGACGTCATTTTCACCTTCCTTCGTACTTAACTTATGATATAGATCCTCATAAGCTCAACTCCTTGTTCACTCAAGCTTTATTTGTGTTTTTTTACCGTTTTGTACTTATGTACGTTGCCTTCACTCTTGTCATGATGCAAACACTTGTGGCAGTCCTCCTCTTTGATAGCTTTTTGCATGTTCTCGTTCCACCAACAAGTGTCTTTAGGTTTGCGTCTACTTTCCTTAGTCAATCTGAATAACTCTATAGCTACCTTTCGACTGTGTGTTGCCATTTTCTTTCACATGTTATTAGCGTCGTCATCGTCATCGTCATCGTCATCATCTTTGTTCCAAGTTCCTTCTTTGATCATCATGTCTTTAAAGACATGTTGGACATCTCTTTTGAGTTTCCACCATCTTGTCCTTGATATTTTGGCGTCTTTGTCCTGTCTAACACGTATTCGAAAGCAAAAATTCGAGACCACAAGATTGTGTTGTTGGACGACACATTCTCCAAGTATAACCTTACAATCTACGCAAGCTTGTTTGTCCTCACCTAGTAAGAACAAAATCGATCTGACTCAAGTGTTGGCCACGACTGAAGGTAATCAAATGGGATTGTCTATATCTAAAGTAAGTGTTAGCTATCATGAGGTCATATGCTACATCGAAATTAAAGATGTTTTCTCCTTCTTGATTCTTATCACCATATCCAAAACTCTCGTGCACTCATTCAAAACCCCCACTAGTACCAACATGATCGTTGGAATCTCCTCCTATAAAAAGTTTCTCA
>CAXKVX010001914.1:0-47725 GCA_964058865.1 Eleocharis quinqueflora | reverse complement strand
AGGAGCTTGCTTTGTTTAATTGTTTCATGTGATAATAATCAAGTATCAACTAATCATGTTCGGATTACAAGCAAACGGACCTACACTGACAATGGTCATACAACAACTTTTGAGGACCTATTTCTAATATCCAAATTTTATAGAGGTGATATAAGAAACTCTCTTTCCTAAAGTAGCAAACATTCGCACAGGTTTACATGCACGGTTTTCCGAAAGAAGAATGCATCATCATTCATTAATGCATTATGCATTTGAGATTTTGAGAGGGCTATTTCAGAAAAAGGCATGGACCCAACTGCAACTCTTAAAAACATTCAGACCTAACTAGTTTGACTGACAGCTGGGGCCCTCTACAGTCTACGGTACAATTGCGGCGTATGATTATTACCGTTTCCAGTAACTGGATAAATCCGTTTTCATCTCTTCGAATTTACCGTTGAATGCATAGAATACTCGGTCAATTTAAATTTAGCTTGTCATTGTGGTTGAATATAAAATATTTGTGCAACACGCTTTTGATTATAGACGTAATTGAAATTACGCTGTTTGGTGTGATAATTTGGTAAAATTTATACCTACAAAGTAATTCAACCACTGCTACTATTCACAAGAAGCGAAGAAGATAATATGTGATTTTAGAAGTATTGTTTGTGGCTAACGGAACACAAAATTAATTAGTGAAACTTAACCACGTGAATACGTGATCTAAACTATTTACATTGTAATTTTTTATGGCAAACATTTAGTACAACATTCTAGATGCTCTCTTACTAGTTACTATTAGAATTTTCAATATTTTCATAGTTAGATATGTTTTTGTGTGACAAAATTATTTTTACGAAAATAATTTATTTTTCTGTGAATTTACCACATAACAAACTATGAACGGAAACAAATGTTCATTTTCATGGAAATAGTCTTCGATTTCATGAAAATAATCTAACTTCCCAAATATTATTCTCTCTTCTACGGAAAAACTCTACCGACGAAAATACTAAAAAATTTTAGCAAGAAAGTTCTCTCCAAAATTTCAACAAAATTCTATCTGTTGCTATCTCTCTCTCTTCTCTCCAATTTTTTTAGCAGTCGAGTCTTCTCTTCTCTTCTATTTGTTGCTCTTTCTCTTTCTCCAATATTTTTTTATCTTATATTCTCTTCTCTCTTCTCTCTTCTCTTCTATTCTCTTCTCATATTTAAATATTAACAACAGAAGAAGAATAAATCTCTAAAGAAGAGAAAGAGGAAGAACTAGCAAGATGAAGATGATGACAATGGTGAAACATTTGATGGTGGTACCGGTGGTAGTGCACACCCTTGAAAATGATGTTGCAGAGATTAATCAATGAGTTGAACTTTGCATTTGTGCGGAGTATGCTAGCTAGCTAGCCATTCTTTATTTGTAATGTTAATAACATCTATAATCCGTATTATATACGAAGTTGTGAGTTCGATATCTGATTGGAGAATCTTTATCTCAAAAAAGACATTATGTTCGGAGATAAGTTATATTAAATAATAAATCTATTTGTTATTTTCTAATCTTCATTAAATAAAAAATTAGAAGTAATTTTTCAAACATTTAAATATGGTTTGTATTAAACTTGAGATAATTCGAATTATTCTTCAAACGAGTAATCTCGAAATTAAAATGATTTTGTTTATTAATTTCATATGGACAAGCAAATGAGTTTCAAATCATAACAAATTCGACCCACGACTTAATTAAATGAAAAAAAGAAATTTTACATTGGAAACAATAGTGTATATTCAAATTTTATGGGACGCTCAATTTTCAGTATTTTTTTTTGGTAATTATGAAAATGCTTTTGAGAAAAGTAGCTAAGGAATTGAAGTTTTTCGATTGAATGATCAGAACGGTAGAAAAACAGCAGTTCGAGACTTGAGTTTACTGCCAAACGATAGAAAATCTACCGTTCGTCTGTTGCTTTTTTTTAGTTTTGAATATTTAATTATAATTTTGATCATGTATAGCAAAAATTTCTGAACGTTTAATTATAATTTTGTCTTTTTATTTCCATACCACACCAGTCGCAATATATATTAATTTCTATTTTCGTATTATCAATCTGAGTGGGTTTAATTTAAAGATTTTTTTTGTCAAAGTTATAATTAAATGTTCAGAATTTTTTGCTATTTATGATCAAAATTGTAATTAATTTGCTATACACGGCCAAAATTGTAAATAAATTCGAGAACAAAAGAAAAATGCACTCGAATGTAGAAAAACTAACGTTCTTGAATTTTTCAAAAAAAGAAGAAAACTGCCGTACGATAGAATTTCTACCGTTCTGACGAGTGCATCTAAAAAACTCCGAACCTTGACTACTTTTTTCACACACATTTTGATAATTACAAAAAATGATGTCTCAATTTTGATGGTGTATATCTTAATTTCTGATGGTATAAAACTTTAAGAAATATTGTTCAAATTTGAAAATAAATTGTATATGTATTTTCTAAAATATTATTTAGATATGGCGAGTATTAAACCTGAGCAATTTAAAATTATTGATTATTTATTACAAAATAACTAAAGCTCCACTGTGAAATAAATTATTTGTGAAATGTTACTTTAAATTGGCCCAAGTTTGATACATGTCATATCAGAGGTACTAGGAGCACATTTTTGAATATTTAATTTGAATAATATTTTCTTTAAAATACGTAATTTATGAATTGCATCTACCATAAAAGTTGAATATGTGATAAAAAATCTCTTTTACTTTTAAAATAAAATGAGAATTTATCCCAATTTTAACGATTGTCATATATTGTTATCCTTTTAAATTGTTTGTGGTTTTGTGCAGAAGATATCATGAAATTCCTTTCAAAATTTGGTTCCTCCAAATTTCCACATTTTTACATCTGAAACAATAAGTTGTTTGTGAGAGAAAAAATTGAAAATTTGGAAAAAGCTGAAAATAATCATTATTTTAAAAAAGAAATGGAGGGCATTGTCTGAATGTACAATCTATTTTGATAGACCCGGTGCAACAAATCATCTATCTTGAACTACCGCAATCCAATCCCCTCTCTCCTTGAAAAGATAACATCTCTATTGATATAGAGTTATAGACACAACTTTTGAAATAAACTCCACTGTTTTTTTAATCTCGCACAAAATCATCTCCATTCCTTTATGAACTTTAGGTGTCCTGTGTCCCTCCTATTTGTTTTTTCACACCAAAAATAAAAATGGAATGCACAGAAAATGCTTGGATTAGCTTGTTTGATTCTTTGAGAACAATACAGCACCCAAGTTATATTTGAAAGTCATTATGCATAGAATTTGTTGGATATAATATTAACTCAGTAAATATATTTATAATTTATTAATGATATATCATCACTTATTATTTATTATTAATAATAAAAAATCTAATTTCTACAGTAAACTTAGATAATTTATCTCTTATTAAAGAGACAAGCCCCTTATACATTTTTATTTAATTTTCAAATTACATTATTGATGAATAACATTGTAAAACTTTTGTTATATTTGTAAAGCTATAATAATATTGATGAATGATGCAAAAATTGGATAACTTTTTACTTTTTTTTTTTTTCCTTACGTTACATTTGAATATCCAAGATTTTGCATATACATGAATATAATAAGCAAATGCAATTACAAAAGTTCAATTGTATCAATTAATTCATTTTAAACGCACATTGACATTTTTATAACTAAATATTGCGTTACTTGTTCGTGTTCAATCTGAATATTATGAAACTTTTTATTAATTAATTTATTCTTTACGCGTGCGTAAATACTTTACTAACTACAATTTAAGTCATCTCCCGTGATTTGTTCGTGTTCAATTTGAATCTAGCTCAATATATTTGAATGGAGATTGGATCGTTATGATTGACTCGCTCAAACTTGACTTTAAATAATTCAGCATATAATCATATTATTCAAGCGGATTCATTTTTTATTAATACAAAAATGCTCACTTTATATATATATATGTAAATATTTTGCAACTTTTGTGATAAAATTAACAATACATTGACAATTAAACAGATTTATTAAGAAAAGATAGTTATTGTACACTTCTTCCTGTAGGGGAAATCAAGGAAATCAAGCAGCTAGAGGTGGACTTGTTCACATGGTAAAGTATTACAATTTGTGCATTAATGGAGAAAAATAAAAAAGGAACTGGAGAGGATGAAGAATGGCCTGGCAATGTATCTCCAACCCCTCATTAAAAGAAAATATTAGTTTAAGCCCCCCGACTGAAAAACGCACCAAATCCACATCGCTCATCTCCCTTCTCTCTTACCTTCCCACCACCTCATGTACAGCCCAGGATCACTCATCTCCCTTTCTCTCTCTTCTTTATATATATACACCCACGCAAAGATATCGTTTGGGTCCTCTCTCTCTCTTTCTCTCTCTCACCTGTTTCTTAATCGGACTGAGCCGCGGATTTGGAGGCAACGAACGGAGCGCAATAACGCGCCGATCTTTGCATCGATTGAGACATATTGCATAGATTTGTTCCTATAACATAACAGTTGTTAACATCGAGGGAGAGAGGTGAGGAGAGACATCTGCTGTGCGTTTCGGATTTTGATGCTGACCCGAATGAGATTTTAGGGACATTAAGAGGCAATCGTGGGAATTGTGCTTTCTCGGTTCCAATCGCCAGTCAAAACGCTTTTCAGATCGATCGGTATGGTCTCCTTCTGATGCGATTCAATCTGAATTTTGTTTCGATTAATGGATTTCTCGTGAATTTTCTTTACTACCGCTCTTGCTTTGACTCAAACACTCATGGATCCAATAGGAACTGCGGCATCCATTGCTTTAATTGTTGAATTTCCTAGTCCGGTTGTGCATTTGTATGAATCGTATTCAAATCTGATACAATTCGAATTCAGTAAAGGGGCTTCTCTCTCTTTGACCCCAATTCCTCTTTGAATTGACTATAGATGGATCGGTCAAGCTCTCGTTTCGTGAATTTGAAACATTTTGAATTTGTAAGAGTCGGGTACTATTCACACTATAGCCGAGCAGCTCCCTTCTATTGCATTGATTCATATGCAATGGATCCGATAAGCACCATTCTGTAAATTTGAAGCTTTGTGGCCTTGTTCTGCACTGAGACACTTTGATTTCTGATAAATAAATCTGATACGACCTCAATTCTGATAAATATAACTTAGTTCTGAGCTTTTGATTGCTATTAACCAGATCCAAAGTGTGAAACTGTACTTCCCTAGACCAATTCTGCACCTGAATGGGACTTAAACTAGCTTAATTGTATATTCTATTTGCTTGTTTTTGCATTGGTTTTCTTGTGACTGATCTTGTCCTGGCCAATTTATCGTGACTGGCAATTTAATACCATTGTGCATTTTTTGGTAATTCGATAATTTCTCAGTTCTATTGTAAACTCTATTGTATTATCACTATGTTCTGTTCTTCTCCTTGTTTTGAATGATTGAAGTTCCAATATGGGCTATTTTGTCTATTTTGGAGATGAGTACTTTTTATATTAGATAACATGCAAATTAAAATGTACTTCAGCATCACAGCACCTTTTTTTTCTTTTTCTTAATTGAAGGGTATCCGATGAGCATTGCGTACACATTCATGCTACATATTGTTTCAGCTTGAATTAGGAAACCTTTATCTGTAGCTTACTATTATCTGATACAATGTCATTCTGTTTAGTATGCTTCATTTAAAAATACCTTTACTTATTTATTACCTTATATTGTATCCATAATTCCATATGCACAATAATTGGAATTTTTGGATCTTTTTAGTGCACTTTTGAATTCCATTCAGTCTTTTCATATATTTGATCCAATTTTACATATGGAATTCATAAGAGGTACTAGTATCATGTAAATTAATCATATTATTTCATATCACCCGATGATCGGTTTTCATATGCATTTAGATTTGGTTGTTTCATTTTGTTATGGCAGGTAAGTGCCTGTCACGCGTACATGATACTTTGATTGCAGGACACACTTGTTAGGCCAGATAGTATCAATTTACTAAATTAACTACCTTGCCTCTTTTTATCTTTTCCCTCTCAACATAGCACACTCCTATTGTTTAATCTAAAGCATAAAAAAACTACACTCCTTTCATGGCCATTATGTGTAGAAAAAAGGCATGGAAAAAACATTTTCCTTTTTAAAAAAAGAAGCATGTTGCTTGTTTTGTGGGTGTGTATATAGCATCTTGTTTCCTTTCAAAAGCCGTTCAATATTTGCCTATAGCGCTGCATTTACTTGAGAAACACAATTATTGGCCTAACTGTCGGAATTTTTCCAGCTAGTTCTATGTGCAAGAGATGCCTAATCCTTTCAGGGGCTTTGTTAGATTGAACTCATCTCGACCTTACCATCTTGAAAACAAAAATGCTGGGCAAATAGTAACCTGATTATTTAATTGTAGGAATTTTTCAATGGAGGCAGATTCAGGTAAGCTATTCATTGGTGGAATCTCATGGGAGACGAATGAAGATCGGCTCACAGAGTATTTCGGTCGATATGGTGAGGTGGCAGAGGCCGTGATCATGCGGGATAGGGTCACTGGTCGTGCTCGTGGATTTGGCTTCATTGTCTTTTCTGACCCGGCTGTGGCTGAGCTTGTCACAATGGAGAAGCACATGATTGATGGTCGCATGGTAATTTATTTTATTTCTTTGAAGAGGCCCGTTGATTCGGACTTAAATATTTTTTTCAGTGAACACAAATTCATTAATGTGATACGGTGGACGTGGGTTACTGATTCTTTGAATTTTATTCTTGGCCTCTTAGGCATTTATAATATGTTATATGTATTTGCTTCGCATATTTGAGGAAAGTCTAAAGCAATAGGCAGCATGACGATTTGTTTTCTTGTTATTTTGTATTTTGTTGTTCCTAATAAAACCTACCTTCTCAAATTTCATTCAAGGCATTTGTTGAACCTCAAATTTATTTTTATGAATACCATAGCAATTTGAACGAGTTTGTTTGTTGAATTCTGGTTAAACTCCATAGCCAACTTGATGACCTCTTGTTAGAACCGCAATAAAATTTGTTTTAATTGCAAAGATCATAGTCAGAGAGGTCATGCATAATCCAAGATTACTTTTGGTTTCATAAAATCAAAACCAAATCGGGTCACCAGCTCCTATTTGCAGTAGCATGCTATTAAGTACTATTTAGGGTCTTGACCCAGAAATACTAGCTGGATTTGATACGACAATATTTCTTCATTCTTCATGTCAGGTAGAAGCTAAGAAAGCAGTGCCTCGGGACGACCAGAGCATCACTGGGAGCAAAACCAGCACCAATGTGAGCAATATGGGTTCACCAGGCCCAGGGGCTGGGCGGACCCGCAAAATTTTTGTGGGTGGACTTCCCTCGTCCATCACTGATACCGACTTCAAGCTCTACTTTGAGCAGTTTGGCCCCATCTCTGACGTCGTTGTCATGTATGACCAGACAACTCAGCGTCCCCGTGGCTTTGGCTTCATCACCTTTGATTCCGATGATTCTGTCGATCGTGTCCTTGCTAAGTCTTCCTTCCACCACCTTAATGGCAAGCTTGTTGAGGTAAAACGCGCTGTGCCGAAGGATCTCTCGCCTGGCCCTAATGGCCCTGGTCACTCCCGCTCCCCCATCCTCACCCCCGCTTCCCCTCTGGGCCGTGTCAATACCTTACTTAATGGGTTCGGATCTGGTCCAAGCCCCATTGGGAGTTATGGGATGCGGGTTGATGGTAGGTTTGGGCTTCTCTCTGGGGGAAGAAATGGCATGTCTTCGTTTGGGCACGGTGGCTATGGGGTTGGAATGGGGATTGAGCCTTCGGGCATGAACCCAAGTTTTGGTGGAGGTTCCAGCTTTAACACCAGCCCAGGTTACGGACGGCAGGTCAACTCCAGCCCATATCCATCAAACCGGTACAGTGGCTTGAACACCCCAGTCGGGTATACCAATGTGAATGATGACACCAGGTCAGTTTTTGCACGTAATTTATGGGGCAACAATGCTATTGGTGGACCCAATGTGAACCATGGAAACCCTAATTCGTTCGTCAACTCGGCAGTTAGAAGCTTGGGGCCATTTGATAACAGCATGAGTAGCAATAACAGTAATGGTAGTGGTAATAGTAGCTTGAACTGGATGGGCCAAGTTGGAGGAGAGAGTAATAGCAGTAGTTTTGGTCTGGTGGGGGGGCCCACCTCTGTAGGAGGAGGCTATGGGAGGGCTGATGGGATGGAAATTGGTAACAGGTCTTTCGACATTAATGGATATGAAGTGAAGAACCACAATCCTGAGTTGTATGGTGGGTCTGACTCAATTTATGGAAATAAGACCTGGAGCTTTGCTTCTGAGCTTGACGCACCTGGTCCTTTTAGTTACATGGAGAATTACAAGGAAACAACCAGAGGTATCCTCTCTCTCTCTCTCTCTCTTTCTCTCTGCTAGGTACATCTTTGGGATGATTATTGCACCATCTCTTTTAACTGCCATTTGTTAAGTGCACTTTGACCTTTCCAAATAGGAAGTAAAGCTGGTGTATTCATTTTTGTCTTCTTGACCTTAAAATTGTATCAAAAGTTCACAAATTTTGTATGTGTGTTCATCACTGGTGACGTCAAACAAGACAATGTTTTGAATTGATCACTTGGTCGAACTTCAGAGAATAATGTTCAAACTTCAAAGAGTTTTGGCAATTTCGTATGGTGGATGTTAGTACTATGACTATTGTCACCTCCATACACTGTCTCTGTTCAAATTTTGAATGGTACTTGTGCATACAGGGAGCAAGCTCGACAGACGGAATACTAAACAATTAAAGTTCAGAAAAAATGACATGACTAATAGTAGTTAAACAAAGAAATGCCATGGTATCAGAAAATTTATAATAAAACGAGAAGCACATGTGCTTTCAATCTGCTTCTTGCTATTGAAATGCTTACCAATTTTCTCAAGTATCAGCTTGTTATTGATTTATGCCTTTTCAGCTGAAGTGGTTCTAAGATTCAATAAATACTTTGCTTTTTCAGGTATTAGTTCGTAGGATGGTTATTCTTTTGGCAAGTCTGGATAGGTACAAATTGTCAATTGCACAGGTATTAAAGCTGTCAGTTCCAAACTTCTCTAATCAAAATATATACTGAGGTTAGTTACTTTTCTCTAGCTAACCAGAGGATGTGTTTTTATGGGTTGCAAATTTTAGAGAGAGAGAGAGAGGGAGAGTCTGTTGGTATAAGGGATTTTGCGAAGGTTTGGGATTTTTTTTTGTCCTTTTGTTTAGTTTAATTAAAGTTTCTTAGGTTTTGTACCTTGTTTTGGTGAGAAGAGTTGAACAGTATAAAATTTGATACAAAAAGGTTATGTAATCTGTAGGCTTTTGGTACCGTCAGGTTGTTATTTTGTTTAATAATTTTTTGGGGATATTTACTGTAATAGAGATATTGTGGACATGTTAGGTAAATTTACGGGGATGCCACCTTGATCCCTAGGAATAAAGTTCATTGAAAGATTTGATTGACTTGTATCAAAGTTTGCCTTTATTTTTTTATTTACTTCTTTTTTATTTATGGGAGGAGCTGGATTGGGGGGTTGGAATTTGATTTTGCAAAGAGAGAATATATGCTGTTTGTAAGTTGCAAGCATTGTGAATGTGGTTTAGATTAGCTTTTCATAGCTGTATGATTACTGGTGCCATGTGGGTCCTATCTTTGGTTGCACATGCTACAGCTTAAAGATTCATGTTTATCATTTTACCATGTTAGGCTTCCTTCCCTTCTCATAAAACCCAAAAAAAAAATATATATTTATCGTTGACTAGCATATCTATCCAGCATTTCCTAAAACATTGCTTAACTGTTTCATTGCATTGTTCAAGCACAACTTGTACTTGTTGAAATGTTCACTGATTGAGCATGTTATTTCCAACTGTATAGAAAAAAGAATGGAAGCAAATGTACCTAGATCAGTAGGCCCAAAACAAGGGCTGTCAAAATCTAATCTTACTCGACCCAAGATTACTTTCACCATTTTAGTTATGATTGGAAACTGGAGAGTGAGGGAGGGGGGACAGAAACTATTAGACAGACTTTAAATAGGGATTTCGGAATCCCTGACAAGTACTTCACTAAACCAACTACCTTCCTAGAATTTGGCATGGTGTCCTGTTGTCATTGGCTAGTTGCATTAGCGTTTACGTCAGGCATGAGGCATCTTACATTCTTACCTGAAATATAAATATGAGTCTTAAATGCAAGATGAACAACATGTGAAAAGGGGAAATTAACGTAGTCTCATACATAGCAAATACTAATAGGACAGTGCTCTAATGGAATAAGAAGTAAAATATATATATATATATATATATAGAGCATGGCTAAAATAATATGCATAGTACACCACATAACGTACTATGCGTCTATTTGTATTTAATTTGGTCATTAAATTGATATTTAAGTTGCTCAATAAATTGTTCATATCAAAATCTTGTAGGAAATAAATTTTCGTGATTTTTAGAGCTTTCTTGCTATTTTTTAAATATTTTTTAAAAACAGCCCAGAAATGACACTTTTGTAGTATTAAATCTGGACTGTTTTTAAAAAATATTTAAAAAATAGCTAGAAAGCTCTAAAAATCACGAAATTTAATTTACTACAATATTTTCATATGAAGAATTTATTGAGCAACTTAAATCTCAATTTAATAGCCTATATTTATATGCATAGTACGTTATGTGGTGTACTATGCATATTATTTTAGCCATGCTCATATATATATATATAAAGCTTATTCTTCTTTTAGTGTGCTTGATTGGGAGTTGGAGATAACTCTTATCATCACTTCTATAATGAATAACTCGTATTCTTATAAGAGTAATGATAAGAATTATAAGAATTATTCCTTCTCTCTCTATTTTTATATTACACAGAAACGTGGTTTTGTGAGTATCATCTTACTTTTCACACTCTAAAACAAAACAAAACTTCAGACAGTTCTCAACATTGTCATTTCGCAGTAGCAAAGAATATTCCCACGCCATCCCACGCCATTGCATGCTGTGTCCTTTTCGAATTTATGGATGAAACGGTGGAAGTATAATATCCATCCATATACCTTTGCAAGGTTAATTCTAGCATGCATTCTTTTTATGATAAATTATTTGATATTTTTTAACAACCTTTTGAAACATATTAGCTTGAATATAATAAAATTGTAAATGTTGACCTTTTTTTTTGAAACAAGTGAGGAAGTGTCAGGGGCGGAGCTATATCAGACTAGGGGTGGCAGCCGCATGCCCCTGAATTTTTTTTTTGCAAAATAATCTTGTATATTTGTAAGATTTGTCAATTTTTTTGCAAAATAACCATGTATATTTGAAATTGTGCATCATTTTGCCCCTCTCTGAAAAAATGATAGATCTTGCCTCTCCCTAACGGAAATCTTGGATCCGCCAAGTCATTAATAACCAGAGTATCCTAATACCCACTAGTCTATTTAGATGTTTCGGTACCGTTATTTATGGTACCGATGCATAAACGACTCCCAAATAAATTTGAAAAAGAAATCTTATATATAAAATACATGTAATATTATATACCATTGAAACTAAATTAAAATTATTCAAACATGATTCTTTGACCATTTTTTTGCAAAACAAAATTATTCACTCGTCAATCAAAATGCTATTTAAGAAAGAGGAAGGATCACATAACAATGAATATTTGACAAAGAGATTTCAAATAAATTAATAAGAAATTTTAAAAATATAAAATAGATTATATACACGTTCTTGAACTTATAGATTAATTGTGTTTCAAATTTGATATAATTTGAGTGTTATTTCATACTTCATCATGGTCTCATGGATCATTAATTTGTTAACCATTAAAAAGTTACATTAAACTTGATGAATATTGATGAAGTATGAAACAATACTCGAATCATATCAAATTTAACACAAACAAATATGTCAGTTCAAGAATGTGTTTATATATTTTTTTCATTTTCTTATTAATTTATTTAAAATTTTATGTCAAAATCATCAAAATAACCCACTTCTCAAATGATCTCTCTTCTTTAAACAATACCATTAAAAGTTAAACTATCAAACAGTTGGAGGCGTGTATAACAACTTATGAGTAAGATTGATACACATCTTACATACATACAAAACACGTTTAATTTAAATATTCTTGCTTTTTGCACAATGATGTGAAACAATACCAGATTACTGCACCATACTCCATATCAGTAGATTTTGCTAGAAGAATTCCTTTTTTTTTAAAGCAATAGTACAAACCACCAAAAGCACGTGGTAGATCTCACTTCTTCCACAGTAAATGTCTCTCCTAAACCAAATCCTTCTCTAAGTTTTCAAAATTCAACTGTAGGCTTCATAAATCATGATCCATAGAGAAGAAACTGGGCCTAAATATGCAAATAAAAAAGCCCATTAAAGGCCTACCCAAATCTCACCTCCCAAGTTTCAACAGCTCTTCTTAGATCTGAAATTGTGAATGGAAAGGAAGCACTCACGGCAAGCTAAAGTTAAACCTGGACCACAAATTTAAAACAGCGATTTTCTGATGCGTCTGTGACCTTACCAATTAATGTAGCGAGTCGTTTTGTAGGAGTCTTGGAGAAGGTTCACCTGTCACCACTACACAAACAAAAAGAGAGGAAACGAAAGCAAACCTAGTGAAATAACAAAAAGTAGGGGGAGCAAAAGCAAGTGTCGGTGCATGCTATGCTTTATATCCCATGCGTATCTAATCTAAAATATATGAGGCTTTTTCACTTGAGCATATAAATGTGTAGATCAGTTGAAAAGGGAGACATCCCTATTTCCTAGAAGCTGTTCTTCTGTCGCGCAGCAGCTATGAACGATTCAAATTTTCTGCGTTGTAAGTTACAGACGGTTCAGATTTGATTCAGAAGAATTTTATATTATAAAATTTAGTTTGCACGAATCTCGATTCAAATCAAAGATTAAAATTTACTGAACAACAGACACAATATTTTTGCTGCGCGTCAGACGATCTTATTCTCTATTCTCTAGCCCAAAATAAAACAAGCAAATGGCAACTTGTACATTCCCTTTGGTAGAGACAACTGTTGTGCCCATACACCTTTCGCTTTAGGCTCAACAGTAACCTTTTTGCGGAATTATTTTAGCTCCTTTTATTTTTAATTAATTTTTTTTGCTTTTACTTTTTTTTAGAAAAATACCTCGTCAATAATTATCGTCAGAATCTAATTTTTTTTTCCAAATAACTAAACAATGTTCGAATATAAAAAAATTACAGATATGTTGTGAGTCATATCATATATGTATGATTTCGTTGTGCAAAAAAAAAAAAAAAAATAGTGTAATTTGAGTGTATTTTGATATTTCTATTTTCAACTGTATTTGAAAGGTTCAAATCGTTTGATTATTGTAGTATATATTCATTTTTTCATGTACACAAGATACGAGTATAGTATATATCACATTTAATATTGGATTTCCAAAATTATTGTGTTATTTAAACACTTGGAATTTCCAAGTTAGTTCATTTGTTTAAAAAAGAAGATAATCTGTTAGTTTTTATTTCTTCTCGAAAACTCGATAATTCATATATGAAAAAGAAAATTCTAAAAGGTACTAATAAGTAATAACTGACTATGCTTAAAAAGCATAAGCAATGAACAATATAATTCCAGTAAATCCATCCCAAAAATAAAATACCGGAAACCATCAACACATTACACACACACACACACACACACACACACACACACAGAGTAGCTATCAGAACAATACATACAAAACCAAAAACCACTAGGATTAACAAAGCTCCAAGCATCAGATATCTCTAGATATCACTTCCACATCAATCACATACAGCATAGAAGTTTGATTCCCAAAATGAGAAAAATCCCAAAATGGCGTTTCAAGCCTGTTTTGGTACCTGTCCAATCAGAAAATAAAGCCAAAATATAAAACACACACACACACACACACACACACACAAAAATTAAGACAACCCAAAGTTGGACTGGAAAATAATTTATTACGAGTATACCAAATATACCAACAAAAGCACTAATCCAACTCCGAATTTTCACCTACACACAAAAAAAACACTAGTTTTATGCTTTTAGCACCTCTAGTTTGTCCATTTTTAATGGATCCCTATCCATATTTAAACCCATAACTTCTAAACTATGGTAATAGCTTTGGATTGAACCTGCAAGTCGTTTGATTGTTTTTTTTTAATATTTTGCGCTTGTATTTATTAGCAATCTATTCGCCTACGATTTAATTAATAAAATACCATAAACCCAAAAAATAAATAATAAATTTGTTCCAACTAAAGTGCATTCAGATGGAATGCTATCCTTCATGAGTTCATTTTCATTTTAATCAGACGGTCAATTGTGCTCTTGAAATCATTAATCAGTCGATATTTCTGCACCCAAAATTCTGACACAAATTATAGGTGAAGTAAGATCGTGGAGAGTGTTATCTTACACAGGTTTATCACAATCAAAATTGGAAGTAAGCAAAATGAAACTCTGGAAATGAAGTTAGAATTTTTTTTCTTTTTTTTTTGAAATCTCAATAGACTGATAATACATATAACTACACTTTGAATCTTATTATTGTTACTTACTTTTTTTTTAACTGAGTAAACACTTTGAATTTACTTGAACGTGAGTCTGAACTGACAACGTCTCAGAATAATATATTGTACAGTTGTACCTACGCTCAATAAAATAAACAGAAAAATATCAAAATATCTGAATATGCATAAAATTGATAATGCACAGTATTTTTTTAGTTACGTAGGTGCGGTATATGTGGTGTGGTTGCAAGTCATAAACGGGCTCAACATGCATAGGTGTTATCTGGATAAGAATGCGATGTATTGTTTGTACAGACATGAGACATTCAATTCCAGCAACCAACCAAAATAAGAATCAAAAGTGTCCCATGTAAGCCAAAATTTTGTGTCAATTCAAACTTTTCCTCTTTTTTGTATTATTGACTTGTTCGTGCTATCTAGTGTATACACATAATTGCGAACTGTTTTCTGTACAAAAGCAACAGTAACTACACATGGTTAGCAGTTAGCAACAAGAAAACTATTTTGCCGACAATTTATCACCAATATTAATGGCGTCGAGATTTTCATTTACAAAAAGAAAAAGACAGCTTGATGCACATAACTCTCGCTCGCGCAGGTCCGGAAAAGGGTCGGACGCATCATTTTTCTTCATCAAGAAATCCCTACTGAATTTTGCACAAATCAAATGAATCATGTTCTTTTAGTTCTATGAAAATCATACTCAAGTTAGGCTTACCACAACAGTATAATGCCAGTTCTCAGTTTTTTCAACAAGTATAGAAAGAAAACTCTATCAGTTGGTACCAGTAGCGTCAGCAAAATGTGATCACTAATTGGTACCAAAGATCCATGCAAAAGAAACACATGGTTGGTCTTATACCCTGATAACCAAAAGTATCAATATATCAGAGTAAATAAATATTCCACAAACGTAGATCGGTTTAGAGTCTTTAGACCATAACAGTAGCATCAGATACATCAGAAATTTAAAACAAGACAAGCAACAACATAAGAAGATTACAGACCCTAATTTTTACCTATCAGACAACTAAAAACCATTTAAACAAGTTCAAAGTCGGTCTTTCTACTTGACAACATACAAAACATAAAATCTTCCTAGTTCTCTTGTTCTTTCTTAAAAGAAAGCTCGGCTTCCATAGAAAACCCTTGAACTTTTGTCCTTCCCATTCCCATCCCTTCTCCCGGAAGTCGCACTACCATTCTCACTGGAATTTGAGTTTGTAGTTGGGCTTGGGCTGGGGCTGGGGCTTGTGCTCCCATTTTCAAAACCTACATTAGGCAATTTCATCTTCGCCAGAGATTCCGTGAACTGTTGCATGCTTTTCATGTACATGTCAACTATGTCTTTCTGGTTCACTGTATGATCCTGGTCAATTTTGATGTTAATCATAGGCTTTATAACCGTCTCTGACGATTCTGCCTCGGTTTCGGTTCCCTCTGAGGTGGTCTTATCCTTATATGAGTTTGTGTGAGTGGTCGCTGAGTCAGTTGTGGCCACACTGCTCAGCGGCTCACCATGGACCGAGTCCACACTATTCTCAGGAGTGGTGGTTGAGAAGCTCTCAACCATACGTACGCCCACCTCATGCGAATTAGGGTTTCCCCCATCCTCAGAGGCTACCAGGCTTTCAGAGCTTGGTAAAGGAGCATTGTCCACTTCAGTGCATGGTATGCCAAAATACTCTGAAACCATGATCTGGTTCTCTTTCACCAACTTCAAATCTGGAAAATCAATCTTCTCCAACTCAGCTGGCACTGGCTCTAAGGCAGGTGCCGACCCATTAGATTCCTTTGTTTTAACACTCTTCTTGTTAACTGGAGAGGGAATTGCGATAACCTCAGGGGAAGAACCAGAATACGAGAGAGATAGTTGCACAAACCCAGCAGGAGATTCAAAAATGTCACTTGCAGAGAGAGCAAACTCGCCATTTAGCTTGTTATCGGGTGCAACTAGGAGATCCGATAAGGAGATCAAGGTAAGGCCGAGTAGCTGGTCTTGCAAGTAGTTCTTCACTCTGCTGAGCATCCAGATCTCACACCGTATGGATGATTCCAGCTCACGGACCCCAAGGCATAGCGACTCATTGAACACTGGGTTGCGTCCTCCACCGTTAATGGTACCAGTTGATACCGAGTCTATGGTGGTATTTTTGTCAGATTTGTTACCAGTAGCAGTAACAGAAACCTTTGCATACACATCTTGTTTGTGGTAGATGCATATATTATGTATGTCTCTGGCCTGATGGACTAACACATCTAAATAGCCAATAAAAGGTGTGCCTTCTTCATCCATGGCTGTCCCTTCTTGATTGGTAGCGTTCGCATGCTTTGCTTTAGCGGGTTCAGAATCCGGTTTTTGGTAGGTGGAATCCATGTTTCCAAGGAGGTTGCTTCTGCATGTACAAATATCAGTACAGTAGTTAGAGAAGTGAGATCAGGAGACAAGAAATAGATAAAGGCCTATTTTAATTTTAGTATGTATACTCGAAGTGCAAACTTATAGCAACACAGTTTGATGCTTAGTCAAAATCTTAGAGTAGGTAAGAGAGGCAAATCCTCAGCTGTTGACGCTGGTAAAACCTTCAAAAAGCTGCTCTAATATAAATAATTTTACAGAAAAATAAATTGATACATAAATTGAGGAACACCCAAAAAACTTCAATTGAGCAACTAAGCAGAGAAAGATCTACAGCCTATTAAATTGTTCGTTAAACAACTAACTTAAACTTAGTAACTTCTACACAGCAAGCAACAGTCATTCAAATCAACTGTTACCTTGCTAGATGGTTTGGAAATCTACCTACTGAACTCGCGATCCGATTTCTAAGAGATTTCCCAAAACCCTACTGCACCAAAAGGTTTTTTGTTTTAGTTTTGAGAAGAAAACTCGAATCGGAAGAGAAAGAAATCTCACCTATTACGCCGATTCTCACTTCTAGTTCGTTGCAACTGAGTGAATCTTCTTCAGTTTGTAGTGGGATGAGATCCGACGGCGGTTGAGAGAGAGAGAAAGAGAGAGAGTGAGAGTGAACAAATTGGGAAGCTAATTATAAGAATCGACAAGGATTCAATCAAAAAGGGGAAGAAGATGCCGAAAAAGATCTCAACATTTTTCTCTCTTCTTTTTTGCTTTTTTTTATTGAAAGGAGAGAACTTGTGTGTTAGTACTACTGGAAACAGAGGAGACGCAAAAAGGCCAGAGAAAAAGGGAACAAAAAAAATTGGAGGTCCCAAGAAAGTCCCAGAAAGATTTATTTATGATCAAGAAACAAATAAATAAGTTAATTAATTAATTAATTAATTAATTAATTAATAAAGTTTGCAAGGATAGATAAGATAAGAGTCTCCGATTGTGATTTGCAATAAATCTCCAGAGATACGCATTACGAGGTATACAAATGGTCAACTGTAATTCTTGAGCCACTCAATCATTGTTTGTATGTAAACTGTGAAAACTTCAAACACAAATTTTTCTTTCTTGGTTTTGTATGTTATGACTCATCTGTCAAAGCTAATTGATAAAAGAAAAAAAGAATGAAAGGTACCGCTTCAAACACAAATTTTATTTTATTTTTGTTATATAAAAAAACACTAATAAAATGTCAACTGGAAAGGACATATTATTTTATTTTATTTTTGTACGTTGCTCTGATATCAAATGATAAATAAAATAATTTTAATCATAATATATTTTATTATTAAATTATAACTCAAGAATATGTAATTCATATAAAATAACAAACATGAATGAGATAAACTAACATTTTTGAAAAAAATATTTTTTTAGATAGAAGCGTTAGTATCGATCTTCAAATTTTTTTTCTCATAGGTAATAATGATAACTTTAGACGTTTTTATTTTACTCTATTCTGATTTTTCAATCTCTCTATTTTTCAATTGTATTTTCTTTTACTTACCACAAGATGCAGAGAGAGCACGGAATATTCAATAAAAGAAACAGAGCACGTGTGTGTTTATATATATATATCATTATCCATTGAATCTAAGATAACATGTGCCTTTTAATTTGTACACTGAACTGAATATATTAGATAGATGTCTCTTGTACAAAATTAATTAATTATAAAAAAATCTGAGGCAACTTTTAGAATTAAATATAATAAATTTGGATATCTGAATTTTTTAATAAAATTCAGATGCATTCTTACTAAATTTATAATTAAACTTAGCTAATAATAATTAGATATATACGTCATACAGTAAATATTATAACATTAAATATTTATAGCACTTCTTTTGTTTCTCTCTAATACTTAGTGGCTCAACTATAACTCTATAAATACCCGGAGTTCAGATTATTCATGCAAAAAACACTGAGATTGTATTTTGTTCTCGCTCTAAACATTTAGTTAACTAAAAATATCAGATTTTATTGCAGGTATAAATATCTTATTCACCAATGTTAACCAAATAATATTCGTTAGAACTTCAAACAGAACTGAGTGAGGGGGGTCCGAATCTGCTGCTCGTAAGATTCCTGCTTGTTCTCTATTTGTCTCGATTCGATCGTCACAAATTGATCGACCGCTACGTACGGTTGTGATTTGATTCAAGAAACATATGCTTTGGCCGTTAGATGAGTTTTGAACGATTCAGATCGAAACAAATAGAAATTTTACGAGCAACAGATCCGAACAGATCCGATTCCGAGTGAGGGACATCGTAGTACTATTAGCAGTACAGTATCCTTTTAATTAATATTTATATTTGAATAGAATTTTTCTTGGAACTTTTGGTTATGTCCATGTGTCGTGAATTTGAGATAATTTAAAAATAATTGAAAATGCAAATGATCTAGTAATTTGATGTAAACTAATTAAGATGATTTTATTAAATCATGACATCCAATAATAAATGTTGGGGTTTTGAAAACCACTATGTGTCCCCAAAAAACCGTTGGAAATTATAAATTTATAATGACCTAAATTTTGCAAGTATTTAAAATAATAAGAAAACGAATGCACGTTGAAGTTTAGAAACAAACTAATAATAGTAAATGATTACCCAAGCAAAAGACATCTTTTGTGGCTTTGATGAGAAGTGTTACCTTATTTAAAGCTGATTTGGTGATAAAAAAAAAATATTAAATAACAATGATTATTGTCAATTTCATATCATATGCAGAACAGTGTAGTGCTTCATTAAAGAAAAAATATCATATCTTGTAGGAGTGTATGTGAAAAAGTTGGTCGTGAAAGCAATCTAGTAAAAGATTAAAGAAGGAAAAAAAGAGTTAAGTGGGTCGTTGAAAGGATGAACTCGGTCACTTCAAAAAGAACCCAAAAGTCAAGCTTTGATTCAGCCTCAATTTCTCAATTTTGGCGCTATATGCAAATACATTTTGATATTTTACAACCCTTTCCTGTGTAACTGTGTGTGTGGTGGCTAACTGACTATTCTTTCATTGGAATCCCGAATGGAATGTGGTGACTATTATTGAGAGGAGACCGGCGGATTTAGGATTTTTGTCAGAATGGTTGAAAATTTACGCTTTTTTTTAAGGGTGGTTCAAAATAGCGCATATTTTCAAAATAATTTAAAATTATAAGCATTTTTAAAAAATTCAAATACATGATGAATTTTGCAAATATTGTTTCCAGGTGGTGTTTGTGATGCATGCATTTATAGTTTTATTATTTAACAGATAATAGTTTCTACATTAATAATGAAAAATTTAAAATTGATCATTACTAAGTATAATTGAAATTGCATTTTGGTCAAACATACGGAAATTTTTGGATATAAAATATTATATTTTATGTATTCAAAGTTTTCTATGTCCATGATGAGAAAAATGAGTACTAAATAATAGATCACTGATTGATTGTCAAAAAAAATATTATACTACATTTTCTTAAGGTTTTGGAATCATGGTATGACCATGTAACAAACTACTACTAAGTAACGAGCTTTGATTTTTATTTTCTATTGGTTGTGTAAAACTAGAAGAAATTGGTATTGTGTTGAAAATTAAAATTGTTTAAGAAGTTCTTTTTTTCAATTATCTTTTAGTTGTGCATGAAGAAATGTAATAGTGAAAAAATGCTTTCTCCTGTTATAGAAATATTTATGTATTGGGATACTTTTGAATATGAGCACCGAACTTCATTTTGCAAATTTCCTAATTTTAAATACGAATGTATTTTATTAAAAAGATTTAACAAAAAAAATCTTGTCATTTATTCATGTCATTTCAAGCGAATCAATCCAGGAAGGCATTACCACAGAAACCACATGGAATGGTCACAGGAGATCTGGAATATCCAGAAGCAGCGCGTGACTCCATTTATCTAATCACATTGCGCCATCTAAGGATATGAAGAAAAGAAAAGAGCCTTTTGTGATTACAATATAATTTAATAGAAAAATCTTTCAAAGAAACATATTTGCACCAACAAATTTAACAAAACTTTGCTCACAACTGACGCGGCACATTTCCTACCGTTACGAAGCTAAAAGACCAAAATACTATTGTACTTGGTAAAATATTGTGGTGTACTTACAATTTCTAAATCTGGAAAAGGAAAAAGGGGAAACGGTAGTTCAACATGGTTCTATTATTTTTCAAAATTAGCAGAAAGACCATGATTATTCTTCTGAAAGTTTATTTCATTGCAATCTCATATATTACTTTGAAAAGGAATCAAATACCATGCCTTTCATATATAGTTAATTTAGTGGTAATTAATTTTATATATGCTCTGAAGGATAATATCACAGCAAAATTCATTTTTCACAAGATCTTGAGTTAGGGAGCTGATACGTAGATACCATATTATTGATACCGATTTTATTATGCATCTTTACCACATTATTTGAGTTATTATGCATGTTATTTTTTGTAATAAAATAATTATACATGTTGTCGATTTTATTATGCACCTTTAGTTGAGTTATCGTGCACATTATTTGAGTTATCATGCATATTATTTTTTACAATGCAATAGTTATACATGTTAATTTCTGTACTGAAATAGTTATTATGGTATAACATGCATAATAACTCAAATAATGTGCATGATAACTCAAATAAAGATGCATAATAAAATCGATATCAATAGTTGATATCAAATGTGGTATCTATGAAACATTACCCCTTGAGTTATATTGTTTTTAGGAGGCCATTCATATGACTATATGAGATATGCACGGGTAAATATTAATAATAATATAATAATAAATAACACTTTACATTTATTATAATGTTCATACTACATCTATATTTTTTTTGGCGTATTAACATTATATTTTGAGACGACCAATATTATTGGCCAGATAAATAGAAAAAAACGACATCAAGTTGACGCCACTAATATCGAATTAGCCTCAATATAAAGAGGATCTACATTAAAATAAATAAATAAGTTGTCACTACACATTTGAAAATAAATTAAACTCTTGCAAAATATATTTATACATAGAATTTGTCTATTCTACTTTGCAAAACATCAATGGAGCGATACTTTTGGTCTATATCCCAAATTTTAAAGTTCGAACGATCGATTCAAATCGTTGAACATAATCTACATATTGAAATCTATTTGATGACTCAATTTTTCATTTTTTAGAAATTTATAACTATTTTTAAAGAAGAAACAAATTCGTTGATATGACGATTTCTGGACCATTCAATATGAATGGCTTTTTTTCTCTCTAAAAATAGTAAAAAAGTTATAAAAATGTAAAATTTGATCTATAAGTAGAATTCAATATGTCGATCATATTCAACGGTTCGACTTTACAATTTGAAATATAGATGCCAAGTAGAATAAACTAACTCTTTATATATATATATATATATATATATATATATATATGTGCGTGTGCGTGTGCGTGTATGTATAGAATTATGGTACTATGTTTTGCAAAACGCGCGCTTTGCGATTCTGGACCGTTGGATTGCGCTTTGTGATTTGTGTCAACATGATGATCAAAGATTCAATGGTTCCACAATTTGCAAAGCATAGTAGCACAACTCTGTATGTATGTATGTATGTATGTATGCATGTATATATATATATATATATATATATATATATAGCATGGCTAAAATAATATGCATAGTACACCTCATTTTGTACTATGCATATAGATATAGGTCATTAAATTGAGATTTAAGTTGCTCAATAAATTCTTCATATGAAAATATTGTAGGAAATTAAATTTCGTGATTTTTAGAGCTTTCTAGCTATTTTTTAAATATTTTTTAAAAACAATCCAGATTTAATACTACAAAAGTGTCATTTCTGGGTTGTTTTTAAAAAATATTTAAAAAATAGCAAGAAAGCTCTAAAAATCACGACATTTTATTTCCTACAAGATTTTGATATGAAAAATTTATTGAGCAACTTAAATATCAATTTAATGACCAAATTAAATACAAATGGACGCATAGTACGTTATGTGGTGTACTATGCATATTATTTTAGCCATGCTCTATATATATAGTATGGCTCGCGTGCTTCCATAAGCACTTCGGGTGAAACGCTTACGGATCAAATTTAAAAATTTAGCATTTGAAATTTCAATTTAAATAGCTCAGTATTATTTATATCATAATCTTGTAGAATACAAAAAAAAATCATTTTTAGAATTTTCTAACTATGTCTAATGATTTTTGAAAGTTGACCCAAAAAATAATAAAAATACCTTAATTTCTATGTCAAATAGGGTCATCTTTCAAAAATCATTAGACATAGTTAGAAAATTCTATGTAGATTATGTTGGTTTAGAAACCGTTTGATTAGCAACTTTTCTACCTCTTTAAAAAAAATAGCAAACAATTTAAAAATATATATAAAATTCAATCTCCAAGTAGATTTTAATATGTAGATCATGTTGAACGGCTCGGATCGGTCGTTGAAATTTTTAAATTGGAAATAATGGATGTGGAGCACGAGCGGTTTGGTGCTCCATGGAGCACCTAACCTTTCTCTATATATATTTATATATATATAAGAAATTTTATATGAAAAAATTCAACAATTGTGTCCACTGTTCAAACAGATAAAATGACTTTTGGCAAGAACTGGGTTTTGATAACAATTCCCATGTTTGTTCTTCCAGCATCGTTTTATTATTTTTGTTTTCTTCATGAAAGATGCAAGATTTTTCTTAGTAATAAATAAGAGTTTTTGTTGTTGTTGAATGCCTCAAAATTGATCTCTAAGTTCTAATGTGATATTTTGTTTTTACTGAATTTTGAATCCGCAAATTTTTTTTTTTACATAAAAAAATGTTGCTCTCAATTTTCTTTAAATAAAATACAGGTTTATGGTGGGAAGTCTGTTACAGTGTTACATTGGATTCCTATCCTGTTTAATTATTTCATAATAAAGGAATCCTATCCTGTTTAAAGGTCAAAAGAAGAATCTAACCAGCTCTGAGACATGCCAATATTTAAAAAAATATATTCAAATTCAGGTTATTTGTGTGGAAAAAAAATTAGGTATGTCTGAATAGTTGTTTTTTAAGTACTATACTTAATCCGTATCGTTTGATTGAAATTTATGATGCGAATTTCAATACAATCAAACAATACGAATTGAGTAAAGTACTTAGGAAACAACTATCTAGTAGGACTATCAATGGGTAGGGTAGGGTACGGAAGCAGATATTTTCATGTCAATACCCGTTAAAATTTTCTTTGTCCATACCTATTAAAATTTTCTTTATCCATACGACCATACCCTATCCATATTTGTAAAAAAATTCGGATAACGAAATGGGCAACGGTAAATAATGGATAAAAAAATTAATAAAAAATTTATATGATTTTGACAATTAATAGTATAAATAAATATATACAACAATAAATAACTTTTTAGATATTACAAAAATCACAAAATTTCTTCTCATGTCACTTCTCACTAAAACAAAATACTACTTAGTACTTACTAATGAAACATTATCAAAGAAATAGAATACAAATCAATTTCTTTACCAATATACATGATGCATCATTTAATACTAAACAAGACATGCATATTTCAATGATATATAGATTTTTTTAGAAATGCAGATTTTTCTAATTTTAATTTAGTTAATTATTTTCAAGTTATGAAATAAATTATAATATATATATTTATATAATTTACACAATGGGTAAGGGGTACGATATAGATCTTACCCGTACCCGTACCCTTATCCGATACGTTAACGATAATTTTTCTTACCCATACTCATGTCTGATAAGATAACGAAAAAAATCTTATCCATTTCCGCTCTAACGGGTACGATATGTATCAGGCAAAAGAGCTTCACAACTCTACTATCGAGATGTACTTAAGTTTTCCTCTATTTGTGTCGCCTATTTTGCATGTGCTAGAATGCATTCAACAACCAATCAGCCTAATTATAATCTCAAATAAATAAATAATAACTAAGTTGAACGATTTTTTAATCATACAACATAAAAAATTTAGACGAATATATTGTGTTAAACAAAATAGCGACAGCACTGCAGAAATTATTTGCAAAGAAACCATATTGATTATTACATTCTCAGAGTATAATTTACCAACTATGCACACATAAGACTACACCACTAGTGCAATAGAAAGGTGCTTTCCATAAATCATAGTACTTGTACAGTTGTACTAAACCTAACCACTGTCAGGTCAAAAATATGCGATTAGCAGCAGGCGTCAAACTTGGATATCACTGCACGAAATAACGAAAGAGACCACAAAGAATGGGATCCGAATCTGCTGTAGGGCCTGTAGCGCAGTACAGAAAATTAACGGTCTGGATCGACCGTCAGATCGCAATCGACCGCCAACAATGAAAATCAGAAGACATTTATACTTTGGCACGAATCTTAATGCAACTAATGAAAATCGAACGGTCCAAGTGCTGTGCTACATCGTCCCGCGCAGCACAAGATCCGGTTCCCAAAGAATGTGACTTTCTGCTTATATCAACTGTATGATTTTTTAATTTAGAATATTTTTACCAATTTTGACTGACTGAAAAGATTAATTAATCTAATTCTTCCATAATCCAAAAATAATGCTGATTTTCTATCATCTGAAAAACTATTACATAAATTTTAAAAAGAATGAAAAATTTGATCTTCAAAATTATTTTCACATCAAGACCATGGATGGTTTAGTCGCCTATTTGGATTTAAACTTTAGTATTGGATATGAGAGCGATTAGTAGTTAACCCAATACAATTTTCTTAGAATATTCTCCTAAATAATATTTTTTTGTAAAAAAATGTCCCTGAAGAGTGTATATATAACACATATGAAAATTAAAATATACATCAAATATTTATATATATATTTATTCCATTTTTTTTTGGTAATTATCGAAATGGTACTCATGAAAGTAGCCAAGAGTCGATATTTCGATAGAATGACCATAACTGTAGAAAATCTACCGTTTGACAAACTAATAGGCCCAAGCGGTAGAATTTCTACCGTTCGGCATTTCCTTCGCCACAATTCGATTCGAATTAAAAATCATTTTGCCGAACGTTGATTTTTCCACCGTTTTCACCTTAACTTTTCCTTATAAAAACACTTGCAATGCACCAACAGAAATCCTAGCCGCGATACAAACCTCCTTTCTTTTCTCCTCATTTTGCACTTTCAAGCCAAAATTTATTTCAAGAAATTGAAGATTGAATTAGAGATTGAAGATCACATTAAAGATCCTCATTTATGTTGCATTGTAACTAAATTTTTTACATTTTTTACTTTTATGAATGAGTAGAATTATTTTATTTAAAAGAAATTATTTCATTTGAATCGTCTTACAGGATCTTGAGCAAAAATGATAATTATTAATATATATCATGAAGGTCAAATAATTAAGGAGACACAAGGAGTAGATTATAGTTTACCAACAAAATTCTAATTTTCTATCACTGAACACAGTCGATTTGAAGAGTTGAAACTGAAATATATAATGATCTTGAACTAGATCGAAGTGTATATACTTTGAATATTAGGGTCCAAACCATGATTATAGGTCCAAGTGGACAATTGTATTTTAGCTTGATCCCAGTTAATGATGAAAATGTGCGGAAATAGCTCTTAATAATGCTGCACTTTGTTATAATTATTGTTATTTAGAACTGGTAGTTGAGGAGATACCCATTTCATTCGATTTTTGTCCCAATTTAAATAGAAGATCAGAACCCAACATATCTAGTAGTGAAACTGGTGATTTTCATTTTGATGAAACCTTTGAAGCAGTAGAGAATGAATTTGATACAAACAAGGTAAATGAAGAAGAAGAAGAAAATGATTTTAATAAGATTGAAGATATTGATGTTAGGGAAAATGCTGATAGTGATGACGAGGATGAAATCAAAGATGAAGACAGAGAAATTAGATGGAAAGATACCATTCCATTTATGAATCAGGGAGATAAACACATGGCTAAATAATTTTATGATGTGTCTAGTATGATGGACTATGATGAAGCATTTTTTTTGATACTTCGAAAAGGTTAGAGGAACCATTAGCAGAGGATCGACATTTGCAACAAAGAAACATTTGAAAATAATTATACATGTATTCCACATAAAAATAATATTGAAATTGAAGTTGCTAATAGTAGCATATCCAAATTAATTGTTAGGTGTAAGGACATCAATTGTTAATGGATGTTGTATGTGAAACATAGTAAACAATGATCAACTTGGAAGATATCAACTAATTTATTAGAACGCTCGTTTCATGCATCAACCACAAGACCCGATCACATAAAACTCACATCTAGAATGATTTTCGGAGTTATACGAAGTGCTCTTAAGAAGAATTTTGAACTTAAATTAAGCATGATTTCAGAGTTGGTAAGAACTGCATATCCTGTTGTGCAACCTACATATAATAAATTATTGGATAATGATGTCACATTATGTCTCAATCACATAAGATATATGTGGTACTTAAAGTATATTTAAAACATACAATTATCTACAAACTTGTGCATATTGTAAACAAAAAATTACATGTCAAGGTACTGTGTCATACCTGGAGAATGTGACATCCGACTCTCCAGTTTCCTCATTCTCTTGCCTTCTTATTTTCCAAGGCCCAGCTTCAGAATTATTCCAATCATAAGAATGATCAATACCCAATAAATTCTCAATTTCGTAACTCCAATAATCATAAAAAATGCCTGTAATTGGCATTCCTTGGATGGGCAACCCCCACAGATAACTCACGTCATGTAATGCCATCGTCATCTCGCCAAATGGAAGATGAAAAGTATGTGTCTCCAGTCGCCAGCTCTCTACAAAGCAGTAATCAACGTTTTATCATTACGGGTGGTGGCATCTGCACAACCAGGGGCAGATCCATTTGAAACCCCTTGATATAGCCCCAATATTTTAAGAATCGGCTAGCACAACTCACTATATGAAACTCTAACTTTATGCGAACTACTCATTTTGAATGTAAATTTACTCTTCATGAAAATTATATTAGTGTTACAAAATTACTATACAGGATGCATAAAAAACATAGCAAATTAAATTAAAGGAGAAATTATGAAACTTACAGTTTGTGTGATTGTGAAGTTCTTGAGCTTGACGTGACAAGTGTAATACTTCTGGGGCTTCCATTTGAAATACTTCCGAGTTATTCATTTCTAGATTTTTTTTTTATTTTCAACACAAAATTAATTAATGATAAATTTAAATAAGATAATAATGACTACTAATTTGCAACTAATTAACAAGTAAACATACTTATTTGGCCTATTCAAAATTTTCTCAATATATTTTTATTTCCTACAAAAAATAAATTGAGAAGTAATTGCTTATAATTTGTTATTTTGAACAAATAACTTAATTAATTGGTCATGACTACAAATTAATAACAAACAAACAAAATATTGGTGATGGCTAATTTTGATCATGGTTACCATGTGTAACAAAAACCTAGTTGATCGACAATAAAAGTTGGCCTTTACCATTTGTAACAAAAAATCTATTTAGTTCATCATGATTATCATTTTTACTACTAATTTGAAAAAGATGAATTGAAAGAAAATAACCACTAACTTCAAAATGTACTTGAATAGAAATGTTTGGTTGTCTCCGGAGAGTTCATTCGCTTATGATTGCAAATTGATTTACTGTGGAGGAAGATCGAAAAATTAGAAGGGAAGAGTTTGGAGTTCGGCCATGGATGGAGTTTCATTCGGATAAGAAGAGAAATAGGAAGGAAAGAAAGAGAGAAGGGAGGCGAATGAATTTTGTTAACAGCTCTGCACGGTGAAAGTTCTATCGTTCGGGTATTTTTAGAAATTTCGTGGTTGTTGTGGCTTTGGAGGGTTTTCTGTTGAACGCTGGAAAATTTACCATAGGAGTTTGCCAAACGATATTTTTTCTACCGTTCTGACTATTCAGTCGAAAACCCCCAACCCCTCCACCACTTTTGTCAGTACCATTTTCATAATTACAAAAAAACTGTATTTACCAAGTGTTTCTATCTAACAATTCTAAAAATATTTACTATTAAAATTCTACATAAATAACTAGGTGATAGAATAAATTTGAAAATTACAACATAACATGTGAAGTATTATCTACGGACTTTCTAACAACCCTCCTTACACGTCCTTCGCTAGAAGACAAAAAAATTAAAGTTTCTTTTTTGCTCTACTCTGTCTGCTTCGTTCCTGCAGCGCTCTTCTCCCCTGCACGCATGGGCAGATGCTGTAAGAGCCAGAGGGCAGTCGTCCATCCTGAAATTTTTCTTTGCACAATATAGCTTTTATATTTATACAATTTGCCAATTTTTTTTTTAAAATATGTTTATAATTTGATTTTTTTTAAATGTACCTTATTTTGGCTCCTGGAAAAATAATAGATCTTGCCATCCCTGACTAAAATTCTGGATCCTCCTCTGCATGCACATCTTTATATTTAGGACTAAAGTCTTTATATTATAATTTCTAATATAAATATTTGCAGGTTCCAAATATTTGAGACTTACAGGTTCCGATTTAAATATTTGCTTATTATAATATATAGACTTCCGGATTATATTATAAAAACTTGCAGATTTTCATACTGAGACTTATAGGTTCTAATGTAGAGACTTGCATATTATAATATAAAAACTTTCTTGTTATAATATAGATTTTTTGTTCTAATGTAAAAATTTGCATGTTCTAATATAAACACTTGTTTGTTCTAAAAATAGATTTTGATGTTATTTTTCTAGAATATCTTTAACATAAGCAACGAACAGAAGTTGAAGAACCTACAAATTCAAAATAACACGCACACGCATCCTACAAGAATCACGGCCATTAATTCCCAATACACTATCTTATCAAGATACAAAAGAACCTTTACCACTCTGTTTTTTTTTTAAATATCTTGATATCCTCTGTTTTTTAGAGTCCCTTTCTAAATTTTATGATCTTTCAGCAAGAAATTAGGAGGTCAAAAACAGCACACGCTTGAGTTTGACTCAATTTTCATGTTTCACATCAAATTTGAGATAACGTGGACATGCTCAAATTGACGCGCGAAAATGACCATTTTCATTTCACTGCTAGCTAGATCGTCTATTGCTAAATAGTAAATATACTAAATAAGGTTTGAAAGGTAATATGCTCAGAAAATAGATAATAAAAAGGAGTTTGCACGTGCACCAAATTTCAGAAAGTGTATGTTATGTTCAGTGGCGGAGCTTGAGACGGTTTACAAGAGGGTCACGGAAATTGTAGAGAGGTGGAAGGTCGAGGGAGCTATTTTTCAAAATGATCCATATTTTTATATTATTTTTGTAGTTCAATAAAAATCGGCACATACATGAATACTAATTTTTCAAATTGCAATGAAGACCATGACCCACTTTGGCCCCAAGAAACTCTGACATTGGTTCTGTCTAAATTTAAAACAAAATGCATATCAAAACATCCCTTGGATATTACTAGTGACAGTAAAAAAATTCCTAGAAATTATTCTTTTTGAAAGTGGGATATTTACACATCAATAAATATAGTTGTATTAGCTAACCAATTGAAAAGTCAACAGTACATATGAGAAGATAAACTATTTAAAAAAACATTAATGAAACTAATTGTAAAAAACAAATTTATATCTATCTATAGGGAAATGTTTTAGTCATTTGTCAAGCTACCTTGCCTCTTTGCTGCTATTGTATGTTTCATTGCCTACATTGTCATTTAATAAAGAATATTCTTATTCTATTATATAATTATCTCCAAATGGCCAACATCAACACAATAACATAGTGAAAACTCTTATTATTTTTCACAAACAGATGAGCAAATTTCAGTTCAAATTTGAACAGATAAGACTGACATGAGGAAGTTTAATTTAATTTTAGTGATCGAAATGAAATAGTACATAAAACTTAGCACTGGTAATGTAATTATATGTCAAAAATGAAAGCTGATAACTACAAATCAGGAACTGAATTTCTATAAAAAAAACTAAGAAGAACAAAAAAAAATCCATGAAGTCGTGACGAATTTAAAAATTTCTGAGGAGTTTAATTTGATTAACAGTCGAAGCGAATAGATCGAATTGAACTGAATATTAGGATGAGATACATCAGGTGTGCAATTTATTGTATAACACACTGGATGCGTTTAGAATTTAGAGCCTTGGAGGCCATGGAAAGAGACAACAGAGAAGAAGGTGAAGACATTTTCACTGTCAAGTGTCAACACACTCTAGAAAGGTTAACTTTGTGATTGTTTAAAGGTGTTTGGTATGATCAGGATCATGCAATCAAACTTTACTGGCAACTAAGAGATAACACACATTGAAAATACTGAAAGAAGATAAAGCTACAGTTTACTTTTGAAGGAAACCATCAATTAATTAAAGAACTCTATACTGTCTGATTGCTGGTTATTTCTATTTACTAACACATGACAATATTTACTGCAATGTAATTAATGTGTGGTTAACTTGATGGTAAGGTAAGCACTGACATCATCATGGATTAAAGTCGAAGTTAGTAGATCGAATTGGATTGAATATTGATATGTACTTTGTATTCAGTTAATCGTATAACACACTGGAACTGAATGCATGGTTTAGACTTTAGAGGCCTTGGAAAGAGAACAAAAATTGAAGGTAAAGATAAAAGACATTTCCAATGTCAAGACACTGTTTTTAAATTGAAAAAAAAAATGAAACACAGTAACTAAATCCTTTCAGTAGCAGCTCTGCAGTAAATGCATTTTGAAAATGCACACATTAATTAGGCTCTTAAATCTTTTTAAAAATGTAATAGTGAAATAGACTGAAAGAGATGTGTCTCTGTGGACCTAGAAAAACAAAACAAAAAAATTATGATTTGAAGGAAATTTTGAAACAAAATATGTCTTTATGAGAAAAATGTTATCATATATACCTTGTTAGATTATCTGGTACCAGTATTTTATGTTTGGTCCCACTTTGCCTTCATTTATAGAGCAAAGCAGCTTTTAATTTATTTTCTGGTCTTGAAAAGTGAAAGCTCAGTTGCCTTTATTTATTTAAAAGCCCAAATTAAGTTTTATTAAAGAGATGGTGGGCCCCCAAGTGCACTCAAAACCAAATGGACTTAAAAAGACTGTAAACAGGCTCATTTAATTCATTACTAAAAAGCCTAAAGGTACACTTTGTATTTAGTATTAGGTATACATTTACTTGTGAAATATAATATTTGATCCCTTTTTGTGGGTCACTATACCTTTTGTCTATCTTGGTTGAAGCTTTAGCAGTGTTTTGGTTTCCTTCTTTTTCTAAAGTTGTTTAATTGTTTATACTGTTAGAAATTTCGTGGGCCCCCAAGTTAATATAAAGGGCCCACAAAGTATAATTCAGCCCAAGACAGACTATATATAATTTCTGATTTCACCATTCAACAGTCAACACACAGGAAAAGTGTGAACTGTGGATTCTGACATAAGACATGCTTTTTATTTCTGAAGAACCACATGAAAAAATAAATAAAAAGGTAGTCCAAAGAAACCCAAATAATTAAAAGACGGACATTTATTTACCAATGAATTTAGATTGATAAAATTTAATTTACATTCAATTCAATAAGTGAAAATAAATATAAATTTTTATTTTTTAAATTTGAACAGTATTTTCCAATATCAAGTAGGTATACCATAAAAGTTAATGGAACCCAAACATGTCCTAATAAAACAAATTACCTACAAAATTTTCATGAAAAAGAGAAAATAAAAAGAAGAAAGGAGAAGTCACAGCATGTCTCAGTTCGGTGCGGTTTATAGCTTTTGACGCATGGTGCAAGAAGATGGGATCATAACATGCTGCTTTTAATCTTTTTGTTTTTTCATTATTTTATTTTTTTTTCTGAAGATTATATACTCTCCTTTTTTAAAGAAAGATTTTGCTACAGGGAAAGCGTATCTCATGAGTCATGATCACAGCTTTTATAGCTCATGCGTATGCTATGAGCTTATGGTTGTTTCAAGCTTGGAAAGTCTTTTATTATTTTATACTACGTATAATGCAGAGACAAGAAAGAATAGTTTGTATTATACGAAGCTTCCTGTCATGCCCAAAGATCTTTCGAAAAATCTAGTATATAATATTAGCATGGCTAAAATAATATGCATAGTACACCCCATTTCGTACTATGTATACATATAGATCAATTTAATGACGAAATTTTAAAAAAATATGAGCATGGCTAAAATAATATGAGCATGGCTAAAATATTTAAAAAATAGCAAGAAAACTCTAAAAATCACGAAATTTTATTTCCTACAAGATTTTGATATGAAGAATTTATTGAGCAAATTAAATATCAATTTAATGACCAAATTAAATACAAATGACTCCATAGTATGTTATGTGGTGTACTATGCATATTATTTTAGCCATGCTCATATAATATTTAAATTATCAATTGTTTGGTCCTGTCAAAAAAAAAAAAAAAACGGGCACCCCCAAATTATATTCTAGGTTGCTTTATTTGGCATGTGAAGTTTGGATATATATACAAGTAAAACTACGTGCTCTTTAGTAGTACGGAGGTTTATTAACTAAAAAATATACTTAATTATCTTAAAATTTGAGTTTATTGTATTTAATAAATTGTTCATGTTGAAATCTTTTAGAAAATTAAATTTGTGATTTTTGAACTTTCTAGCAATTTTTTAAATATATTTTAAAAACAATCTTGTTTTAATATTAACAAATAACCTCATCATAATTATTTTTAAAAAAATATTTAAAATAATTAAAAAGCTCAAAAATCACGAAATTATATTTCCTAAAAAAATTGAACAATTTGTTGAGAAAGATAAATCGAAATTTTAAAATAATTAAGTATATTTTTTAATTAAGAATACAAGAGACATTTGTGCTTCTAAGAGCACGATAGCTTTACTCGTATTTTATTTTTTGTTCTGAGTCTCAACTGTTAATTGAACTCTTTCTCTCTCTATTCAAATATGCAAGACTCATAGGTGCATGAGTGGTTCATCTAAACATGTGATGAGATGAATGTTTAGGCAAGTTTAAGGGCATGTTACTGTTGCCCCAACTAGGATTAATTACCGTCGTTAACATTGCTGTCTATTTGATATTAATTAGTGTTGTAACTAAAATAATAATTAAACATGATAGTTATCTTGTCTGAACCAACATTTGTCCAAACTAGAAATTTGACAAAATTTGTACGGGTTCGACACAACAAGTCGATTAGTTGGAACGCTATTCGTCGGGTCTGAAAATTGAGGCCACGATGCGGCTCGGTCCGATCCGAGGGCAAATTCGTGTGAACCCGTCCAAAAAAAAATCGAGGGTTAAAGACGGATAGCGACTATCCGTTTTGAAAAAAATCTCGTGTCAAACCCGACCCCAAATAAACCTAGCCCGACCCGATCGCGACCCGTCTAACCCGTCATAATTCGCCAATAACCCGTCATTAATCCGTGCAAAACACATTCAAACCGACGAAAACCCGAGCAAAACCCCTGCAAAACCCGGCCAAAACCGGAAATAACCGTTAAATTAAAAAACTAAAAAAATTAAAAAATCAGAAAAAAAACCCGACTCGGACCGCCCCCCCTCAGGAGCGGATCCTGAAAATTTTTCAAGGTGGTTCAACATTTCGGTTTTTTTCCAGAGTGGTTTGAAATCATGAATATTTTAAAATGATTCAAATTATAAGTCTATTTTTCATATTTTTTTCTATTTACATGGTCAATTTTGAATTTTTTCTCCTAGACGGGTTAGTTGACCCACCCTAGACCTTACTAGCTTCGCCCCTTCCTCTAACTCAGTCCGAACCCACCGTTCCGCTAATCATAAGTCTTAGATGAGCTGCGGCCGGCTTAAAAAACTTTTACCCGGCCAAACCCGACCGACCAACCCGTTCGAATCGATTTAACCCGACTCTGCGACCAAACTCGTTTTCAATTTCCTATCTAAACTCACTCGATTTTTTTAATATTATTAATTTAATAAACAAATTATAAATAGAAAGAATAATTGGTGCAAAAGCGCGAAAAATAGAAAATGCCGGAGTTGCGAACACCAACCTTTTGAGAAAATTCAATTGCCCGGTGCTCACAACACCGGCCAATAGATTCTTGTGATTTTCTTCGGCAAAAGCAAACTTTCACAGACTCTAAGGAAGTTTGATTTTTTATTAATAAAAATATTATTAATTTAATTTATGAATTAGATTATATTTAGTTAATTTTTCGTAACAACTTTGGTTACACTCGTCGAGATCGCAATTAAAATTTTTTATCGTCGCAGCCACATAGCTATAGATATTCATGTCTAATTCCATCGCGTCGAGTCCAATTTGCAATCGGAGAAATAAGCGACTCAAAATTGATTCCAACGCAAACTCATAATATAAAATTACTAATTAAGACATAAGTTGAATATGAAGTTAAATTTTTAGATGCACATTCTGACATTCCTCCAATCACAAATCGGACTCAACGAGATGGAAGTAGACTCAAATATCTACAACTTGATGGCTTGCGACGATAAAAAAACTAATTACGATATCGACGAGCGCTGTCGAACTTTGTAGAAAAAATATACTAATCATACTTAATATTTTTTCTAACAACTTCGACTAAGCTCATCGAGATCATAATTAAATTCTTTTTATCACCATAAGCCATGAAATTCTAGATATTTGAGTCTACTTCCATCTCGTTAAGTCCGATTTGCAGTCGAAGGAACTCGCATCGCAAATTTGGCTCCATCTTCAACTTATGTCTTAATTAGTAATTTTTTATCATGAGTTTGCGTCAGAATCAATTTTGAATCAATCATTTCTCCGAATACAAATCGAACTCAACGAGATGAAAGTAGACTCGAATATCTAGAATTCCATGACTTACAATGATAAAGAGTTTAATTATGATCCCGACGAGCGTAGTCGAAGTTGTCAGAAAAAATTTAAGTATGATTATCATATTTTTTTTCTACAAAGTTCGACAGCGCTCGTCGAGATCGTAATTAGTTTTTTTTATCATTGCAAGCCATCGAGTTGTAGATATTTGAGTCTACTTCAATCTCGTCGAGTCTGATTTGCGATCAGAGGATTGTGCATCTAAAATTTGGCTTCATATTCGACTTATGTGTAATTAATAATTTTTATCATGAGTTTGCGTCAGAATCAATTTTTAGTCAATCTTTTCTCCGATCGCAAATCGAACTCGACGCGATGGAAGTAGACTCGAATATCTACAGCTCGATCGCTTGCGACGGTAAAAAAAATAATTACAATCTCGACGAGTGTAACCGAAGTTGTTATGAAAAATTATCTAAATATAATCTAATTCATAAATTAAATTAATAATATTTTATTAATAAAAAAATCAAACTTTCTTAGTCTATGAAAGTTTGCTTTTGCGAAAGAAAATCACAAAAATTAATTGGTCGGTGTTCGCAACCTCGGGCTTTTCTATTTTTCGCGCTTGTGCACTAATCTTTTTCTCTATTTATAATTTATTTATTAAATTTTTAATATTAAAAAAGTTGGTAAACTCATCACTAGTCTGAATAGACCAATTAACGATTCATTTTGTTGTACAAGTGGAGGAATTTTTCATAAAACGTCAAAGAAGCAACTCTTTTTATAGATAGGACCAACTACCAATTAAAAATATAACATAGGACCAAAGACGCAAGTAATACTTGCGTCTCTAAACTTTTTTAGGAGTGAAAGTATTAGTTGGGTTTCTAAAGTGTAAAATTTATACTGCAATCTTAAGAGAAATGCACGAAAATTGAAAAAAAATTTGAAAAAATTTAGGGACGCAACTTTGACTCTGTGTGAAATTTTTAGTGTCATTAGTCTTATTTGTTGAAAAAATTTGTGCTATGACCTGCTATGAAATTTTTCCACAAGTGAATGCTCCTTTTCTTTATTTCCCATCAGGTACAAGCGGTCAAGTGGATATGGATGCATGTATGTGCGATTTCTTTTAGCAAATCAGGTGACAGACACGGTATATGAGGAGGAATATTAAAAAAAAATAGTTTAGTTACGTAAGAGTAGGACTGTTCACCGAGTCGAGTTAGCTCGAACTAACTTTTGCTCAAACTCGAGTCAAGAATATTCGAATCGAGTCGACTCGAGCAACTAAGTCTAATCCGAGTTGAATAAGCAACTCGAACTCAACTCGATGTTGCTCAAGTCAACTCGTAACTCACTCGCGTATCAGATTTGAATACTTGAATTCGGTATTTGAGTGTCTGAGTGACTGAGTCTGAGTCTGTATAGTTGAACTGATTCAGGCTGGACCATATAAATATTAGTTGCATCGAGTCATATAAATATTAGTTGAACTGACTTAGAGTAAATCCATATACAACTACACATTTAGTTGAACTGAATCATATTAGTTGGAACTAACTCAGGGTAAAAGCTCATATACATGAGCGAGTTTTGAGTTGTCAAGCGAGCGACACCCAACTCGAGATCAACTCGAGTTATTATTCGAGTCAGTCTGCTCGAGCTACATATTACTCGAGTTTAATCTGAGCGAGTTTCACGAGCTGTTATCTGAGCGAGTTTCGAGCGAGTCACGAGTTGTGAGCTATTTGACCAACCCTACATAAGAGCAGTGAAGATCCTGGTCATTCCAATTGCAAAAAAAAAAAAAAAATATGAATAGTTTTTTTACGATAAGGATGAAAATTAAAGATACTCAAATTTAAATAATTTAAGATATAAAAAAATACGGAATATATTTTAACATTTTCCAAAAAAATAAATAAATTCCGACTATCTTATTGCAAGTAAGGCAAATAAGAATATATTATTAGTCATGGTAATTAAAAAATAAAGATAATGAAGAAAAGAAAATATTTGGTCTTGCTACTATGCAGCGCAGCTGAATGCTGAACAACAACTGAACAACCTACATACATTTTGAGTTTTGATTTATAGGAAGAGTTGTGATCTGTTTGCACAAACTTTGACACAATCGGACGGACAACAACTCACGCTGTATGATGCTGCGAGAAATATGATAACAAAACCGGATTAATTCATTGGCAAAAGGCAGATGGGAATTAAGGTCAATTTTCAGATCTGCAATAAATACAAATCCTGAACAAATAACGTCAGTGAAGTGAAGTATCTGCCAAAGAAAATGTCATGCAATTCAGAAAGAACGAAGTTGTTGTCAAATGCACATCTGGTGGAATATCATCGGAATCAATTTCAGAATTTATGACTCCGAAATTTGTTCTGATAACAGTGATTCTGGAGTTAACTTCGATATCACTAATTCCGAAATAAAACTGGTGTCTTTTCGTATTTGCTGGTAATGCTACCGTTTCATATTTACTGTCATTAATTGATGCCTTTTCATAATTATTGTCATGAATGAAAAACATAACATAACAAAACAAATGACTCTTTGAGACAATAACAGAAATACAAAGAATCATTTACGTGAATAATGGAAAGAAAATTCATGCTCTACAGCATCGTTTGGTATTCATTGAAACATATCGTTCGTATCTTATGTTGCATTTCGACTTCTATCATTAATTAATCAAAATTAAATTCCATTTGTTATATACACTATATAAAAGAGTATTGTTCTTACTTCTCAAACCAATTCAGTTTACAACTTACCAATTTATCCAAATAAACAAAGTGACTTAAAAAAGTAATACAATCCCCTCTACATTTGCCCATATATTGTTCAATTACAAATAGCAACATGGCCTTCTAATTACATTAGGAGGAGGCCAAGACTTGAATTGCACCAACCAGTTGACTATGCTCCACAAATGTCAATTGGTGATATATATGTCATTCAATGAATGAAGAATATGAATCTCATGGCTATTATCAAACAGAAAGTGGTAAGATTAATTGCTGATGCCACTGATTGTTTTTTTCAAGATTGATATGAAGATAGTAACGACTATATTAAGGAAAATCAGGCAAAATCTCAGTACTTCGAGATGAATACTGTTGAAGAACATGACAGCCAAGGTACTGTTGATGCTCTTAACGATTACACCACTGAAGAACAAAAACTAGACAATGGGTATTTGACTATTTGGTGAGGATGAAGAATCACATCAATTTTCTGACAATGGCAATCCTTCCTAATATGATATAAGTGTTTCTGAAAATGGAATCAATCTTCTCTTAGCTAACCATTTGTAATCTCTGAAATTTGTTGCATATTACAGTAATCAAGCTCATAGATAGTTTATAATAAGTAATATCCATTATAATATAAAGTATTTTTTTTATTAACAGAATTTCATACTTCGCACATTTTGTTTTCAGGAAATTAAATTATGCCTAATGCTTCAATATCAAATTAACAAACAAGCAATTATTGGCATGTTTGAGTATTATAATATTGTTTATCAAAATTATCATAATCACCTATATAAATAAATAATTTAAATAATGCAAGATTCATTAATTAAAATAATAATGTACAAAAACAGATAGGAAATAATAAGCAACAAATATATTGACATACCAACAACTCATAAACAAAACAAAAAACATTGAAGCTCTAAATATAATTTCATTAATTGATTTCAATGTACTCATGATAATATTCCAATTTGTAATAACAATATGCCTTAGAAATATCCTTAAAAAGTTCTGGAATTTTTCCAATAAAAATATTAGGCGTCTCTTCCATCTCACCACTACATTAAAAATAATAGTGCGTCCCTCTTGGATATGAATCCATATTTTCTGAGATGGTCAGAAATTTTCAGAAGGGAATAAACAATTTTATTGAGTAATGTAATGATACTGTAACAATTACTGTGCGGACAGAAAAAATATTGTAGCATCGTTGAGAATCAAGACACAAACATGTATTCTAATTTCAGAGAATACAAATTCCTTGAATATCGGCTCCATTAGAGTCTATTATTTTTTTTGAAGTGTAGGTTTGTTCTACAGATAATTTATTGCACTTATTCAGTATGTACAAGTACAATGAGGGAAAAATAAAAGCAAAATCAAAGCAAAAACATGATATGTCAGAATATGCTATGGGAAAGATCTAGTTTGTTACTAACGAAGTTAAGCTATATCCAGCCCGTTCCTGGTTTGCCGCCTCCTTTCAACAATGCTTGAGCCAAGTGGAGATGTTGTTGTTTATTATGAGACAAAGGCTGGATTGTGGTTGACTTGTTCCGTTGAATATGCGGTTGTTTCGCTCTTTCTAGATGGTCCATACGGTAGCTTGCATTGTTGTGTCCCATCTTTTGCGTTCCTCGTTTGTCGGTTGATTCCTGTTTTTTTTTTCCATAGGTCATAGAAGTCATCGCTTGTAAAGATGCTGTGGCGGATATTGTGCCAAATGCTGGCTGTGTAGACACAAGTGATGAAGAGGTGTTTTGCTGTCTCCAGTGTAAGCTCGTGGCACATAACACATCTTTCGTTTCGTGGGAGGCCTCGTCGTGCTAGGAGGTCTCCTGTTGGTAGACGAACTTTAAAAAGTGTCTAAGTAAATATTTTAACTTTGAGCGGGGCTTTTGTCTGCCAAATGAGACTACATTCTTTGGACAGTTCACCCGGGTTAATCAAACCTCTATAGGCTGATCGTGATGAGTAGATGCATGTTGATGCGAGGTTCCACGAGTGTTTTCCTTCGGATGTTTTTTGGGATGCTGATCGAATGAAGGGTCGATGGGTTAGGATATCCCGAATGAAGAAGGATGGGTTGCTGATGATGAGGTGATCCGAGGTATCGTCATCTAAGTGGGGTACCGTGTAGTGTTGGTGAACGAAGGTAGCAAATAGGGATTTGTTGTCATTATTGATTATTTTTCATGTCCATTTCAATAACAGAGCTGCGTTAAATATTTGAAGGTTAAGAATTCCGAGTCCACCGTTTTCCTTAGGAAGACATATGGTTGCCCAGTTTACTAGGAAGCCCCCTCTCGATGTTGTGGTTTGTCCTTCCAGAAAAAATGCATTTTCGTCCTCTCAATGTGTTTTATGACCCATGCTGCCATGCAGGAAGTTTGGAAACCTGCATGTAGTGGAGAGGTAGTGCGTTGATTACTGAATTGATGATTACTAGTCTTCCCCCTTTTGATAGAAACCTTCCTTGCCAGCATTGAATTTTTTTTGTATGGAAGCTAATAGGGACATGTACATTTCCTTAGTTGGTTTCGTGATGGTTAATAGTCCCAGATATTTCATCGAAAGATTTTGAGGGGTGCATTCTATTATGTCTTGAATAACTGGTAATAGATCCGATGGAACGTGAATAGATACAAACGTGCTTTTGGATGGGTTGATGAATAACCTGAAGAACTTCGCGTAATTTTTTAGTATTCGCTGTAGGATCCTTAGATTGGTCGAGTGTGCTTCTGATATAATTAGAGTGTCGTCTGCAAATTGAAATGCTGTTAGGTGTACAAAAGATATTTGAAAGAATTCTTAACTGACTGGGTTCAGGAGAATTTGGAAGGTGTCTGCCGCCAGAATGAACAATAGAGGTGAAAGTGGATCTCCCCGCCGCAATCTCCTTTGTTGTTCAGCCATCTCTGTCTCTACTCTCTAGGGGTGTGCAAATGGATCAGTTATTTTAGTTTTTAAGTTTTAACCGAACCGGTGAAATTTGAATTATTTGGTTCAGTTTGTTCAGTTGATCGGTTCAGTTCGGTTGAAAGTTTGCAATTTTTCGATTATGTATTTTTGGTTCGGTTTTTGTATTAGGCAAACCGAAATAACCAAACCGACCAGTATACAAGTACAAAGGTAATATGAAACTTTTGTCCTTTTCTGATTTGCACATCGGAAGAATCAAAAGGAAAAAGTGAAAAATACATAACATTAATGGTGTGTACTATAGAAATATTGAACGCTCTTGGTTCATTATTTAATAAAATATGCTTTTGGCATGTGGGTCTCATTGGTAGTGTTTATGGATGGTTCCAAAATTCTTGGTTTTAGTTCAAGTAAAAAGTTACACAAACTCTTGTGTATTTTTGGAACGTAGTACCAATTTTTTTATTAAATTTTAATTTTTTTTTATCGATTATCGACCGTTATTAATTTCGTTATTCGAAATTTTTGACAAGTTTAAATAGAATATATATGATTTTTTTTTTAATGAATATATATGAATATGAAAATATCTCAACACGTATCTTACCCTATTCATTGACACGTATCTTATCCTATCTATTGACAACCCTACTCCTATTTGTCTCTTCGTCTGTTTATGATTTCCACCTTTATAAAAAATAACAAAGAAACATTGTTTTTTAGACACACCATTACTTTCATCACAACCACCGAATTCGACGATCAATAATTCAACGTTCACATCAAAACTACGTACAAATTTATCAAATTACACTAAAAAAACAAATATGAAGTATAACTCTCTCTTAATCTTTGTTTAAATATAATATAACAACAACAAAATACTAACATTTGCTAGGTAAACCTATCTCTAACTGCTTAATGTTCGTTATTAGTTCAAAATTGATAATCAGTTACAAAACTAGAACAACTTTCCAAATTAACTTACATTTATATATTGGAAACGTCACTGGCCATACTATAATTTAATGTATACAATTTGTACTTACAATACATTAATTTTGTAAATTTACACAATTTACCTACACTTATGTATTGTAGTAAATTCTGTAAGTTTTCTATACTAAAGTTAACTGAGCCTCTTTTAGAAAGTTTTGACTAGCAAATTTTATTTCAATTACTGTATAATATCAAATGCTATATGTGTTTGTTCCGACAGGTGAATTGAATTACTATACATAATTGTAAATTCTCTATACCAGAAAATAATTTCTAAATTCTAAACACTAAACACTGAACCCTAAATCTTGTAACAATATACAATTTGGCATTGTTTATTGTTTCAACAATTTATAGTGCCATAATTACTTTTTTTTACATCACAGATGGAGAACAAGATGAAAGGCCTTCTGAAAATCCTAATCAAGTGTATACATCCTTCTTCTGCTTTCTATCCAATTTTAGAAGAACTTATCAATGTTGGTAAGTTTTTTCTTTATTCAAAAGAAAATGGCAGATAGAATTAAGGCTATTGATTATGATTTTATTATATTTTTATTATTTAATAAGCCCATAGTCGATTACACTGTCACTAGAATAAATATTCAAATAATACATCCATCATTTACATGATGTAATGTGTTGCTGCTTGATCCTCGGCAAATATTTAGAAGTTCTATTAAAAAATCAGTACACCAACAATACATTTGGTAAATAAACTTCTGCATATGATGCAACAATTGAGGCTATTAATTAATTTACCAACAAACCATACAAGAACAGAAGGTAAAGCCATTCAGTTTAAATAACTGGAAACAAGTGGATTCTCCACACAACATGTGCATTCTCATACCAATCTGAATAAATAGCAAATCGGTACCAAGGTCCCTCTAATTATCCTCATAATGACATTGTAAATGTCATTTAGGTAACTTTGGTCTATGTTACTGTCTAGGCTGACCTTTATAAAATCATCATAGAGAAAAATAAAAGCAATCAAGTTTGGGCACAATTTATGACAATATTAAAAATTATATGAAACAACTTTTTGATTTGTTTTAGAATCGATCAATTGGGGTTTGTCGCAAGAATTGGATGAAGATGATGTTGAATTTGATATGAATAAGAGACATCTTGGAAATGGAAACGAAGTTCTTGAAGACCAAGATTGTTAGTATAGGGTTTCTTCACTTCTGGCTTTTGTTGAATACAAAGCCTCAACTTTTGTTATTTTTTGTTATATGAACAAAATATCTAACTTAGTTTATTTCCTGCTTTTGATTGTTTATAAAGAAAATATAATTTTTGTATGTCCTGAAAATAAACAAATTAGTTATATTTGAGGTTTATAAGATTCATCAGCAAAATTTATAAGATTCATCAACAAAATTTATAAATTTTGTTTTCTGCTACCTATTTTATTGTTGAAAATCTCCAATTTAGGTTTTTGTTTAATTATTTTTCATTTATAAACTTTGTGAAGTATATCAATTTATTTTTGCTCTGACAGGTTCATGTTAACAAGGATTTTGTTGAGATTTATTGTAATTTATGTGAAATATTATTTTGAATGTTATTTGATTGTGCGATTTTTTTATTTGAGCTTATAAGTTCTTTATCATAATGTTGGACTGAAATGTAACTTATGCACTTAATTAATGATTATTTAATAAGACAAATTTTACATATATGAATTACCAACACCAGCATCAATTTTAAATACTCACTACTAAGTTACTTAAATTTATTGATCTGAGATTTACATATATTTACTAATGATTATCAATATAATAAAAATTAATTATCAATGTACACTTTATGCCAATTAATTTTATCAAATGTGTCACAAACAATATTCAATATTAGCTTTACATGATAAACCAATTGAAACTAATATTGAAAAGTGGTTTCCATGAAACAAGTCTCTATTTATTAATGAGTTTATATGAACTACATAATTGGGTGATATTTCTTTACATAAATGTCAAAAAGCATATGTTAACTATTTGGCATATATGCAGGGCCGGTCCTGAGCGATTTGAGGCTCGAGACGAAATTTTTTTTGTTAAAATATCGCTTATATATAAAGGAGAAAAAACATCACATACTGTAATTGTATAATACCATATTGCTACAAAATCAAAACATCAAAACAAACACTATTGAAACCAAAATAATTGACATGAAAACAACAAATGATAAAATCAGCAACAACAAATTCAATAGAGTGTTACAGCAAACCCAAAATCAGCAAGTGCTAATAACAAATTCCAACCAAATTCCAACACTAGTACCAGTCTTTATGTTGTACCTATTTCATTTTAATTCCAACACCCAAAATCAGCAAGTGCTAAAACCAGCAACAGCAAATTCAATAGAATATTACAGCAAACCTAACAAGATGATTTAACATGAAAACCACCTCAATACCCGTACCAGTCTTTATGTTGTACATATTTCTCTGCTGGTTCTTGACAAATCAAGTTTCAAAAAATATGTTGTACCTGCAAAAAATACATTTAAATTAAATCTCATCTAAAATGATTTCTCCTGCATTTTTAGAAGCAAAATCATCAATTATATGTTCAACATCAATATTTTTCAACATATTTTTTTTTCTATACTCAATATTGTTAATCCATTCAACCTATCTTGAGTCATTGTTGTGCGTAAATAAGATTTTATCAATTTTAATTTTGAAAAACTTCTTTCAGCGGATGCCACAGTAATAGATACAGTTAGTAAAATTCTATAAGCCACAAGAATATTTGGAATCATGTCCATCTTTTTTACAAACTCCATAAAATTCTATGAAGTACCGATTTTCAATTTGACTTTGAAGGCGTCGGGCCACATGCCATAGTCGCTAGGCCAGAATGGCGTCGAGCTGTTGAGAAGAGAGGCGGTGGGGGGAGTCGGAGAAAAAGAAGAAACGAGAGGCGGTGGGACTGGGATAGTGGGACTGTGGGTGGGAGTCGGAGAAAACGGAGAGAAGAGAGGCGGTGGGAGAGTGGAACTGTGGGAGGAATCTCGGAGAAAACTAGAAAAGGGAGAGAAGAGAGGCGGGTAGGTGGCTGGGAGAGAAATGGGAGAGGAGTCGGACAGAAGGAGAAAAGGAAAGAAGAGAAAAGCTTGCGGCTGAGAGAGAAGTGGGAGAGAAGAGAGAAATGAGTTGCGGCTGGGGTTAAGAGTTAGGGTGAGGAGGGGTAAGGATTTTATTAGGTTGGGACTGACTGAAAGGCTGGAGGAAGTAATGGGCCGCCAGAAAAATATACAATTGGCCCATAATTAAATAGCAATCGATTTTTGGAATGGTCCCCCTGAATCTGAGGCTCGGAGCGATCGCCCAGCCTGCCCTGGGTCAGGGCCGGCCCTCCATATATGACATCTAACAATAAAGAACAATCGCAATTTTTTAAATTTATTTCACTTTTCTTTGCTGATTATTTTCGATCTTAAAAAATAGTTGCATAGTACAATACTTAAATTCTTATTTTTTTTCTTATTTCAAATTTCAATAGTAGAGAAAAAAAACACATAACAAAGAACAAACAAGAGAAGAACCACTAAAAATATATATAACGCATTCTTATTTTAGTTTGAAATAAGAATTAAATCGAAATTTCATAACTGCTATTTTTAGTTATAATAAAAAGGCACACAAGCAAAATATGTTGAAAAGCAAATGATGAGGAATTGAGGATAGAGGATGTCTGGTTGCGTGAGCAGTTTGAAATCCTTAAAAGCGAGCAGTTCAACAGACAAGCTATTCTTAAAGCATAATGTTTTTCAATTAATTATAGCTAATGACATGTACTGATGCAAATAATCACAACCCCAACTATTATACCTATTATTTCTATTCAAAGCGTGTACTGGATTCTTTATGAATCCGTATTTGCTGGAATGCACAGTTATTTTCGAAACAAAAACGAACAATTTTTGTGTGTTAGTACTGTAGCAATTACTGTATGAGCAGAATACGATACCGTACTAATGGTGAAAATTCAGAAGAATCCGCTGCCCATTTCATTGAAGTATTCTAGAGATGTGGATTCTTCAGTGAGTCTAGTTATATGTGAAATTAATTAGGTGGCAGCGGAACCTAAACAACAATATTTAACATTATCATATCATATTAATATCCAAGCTCAGAAGATGCTGAGATGGATCTACCGACTACCCAATACATTGAGGGAGTGTTTGGATCATCAAAAATAGCACTAACCATGGATAAGTGTTACTATCCACACAAAAATGTGATTCAAACATGATTTAGTAAGTTGTGAGTAGTGTTGTTTAGTGCTATTTTGCTAATCCAACAAAATGATAGGATTAGCAAATTAGCACATGTCATGGTTAGCAAAATTATTATTTTATTACATTGTAATCATCATCTTGATGTTATTATTATTTAATATTATTATTATTTTAATTGTCATTATTTTATTATTATTATTATTGTCATTATTATTTTATTATTATTATAATTGTCATTATTATTATTTTATTATTATTATTATTATTGTAATTATTATTATTCTATTATTATTATAATTGCCATTATTACTATTATTTTATTATTATTATTATTTTAATTGTCATTATTTTATTATTATTATTATTATTGTCATTATTATTTTATTAGTATTATTATAATTGTCATTATTATTATTATTTTATTATTATTGGTCATATTATTATTATTTTATTATTATTATTTTAATTGTCATTATTTTATTAATATTATTATTGTCATTATTATTTTATTAGTATTATTATAATTGTCTTTATTATTATGTTTATTATTATTGTAATTATAATTATTTTATTATTATTATAATTGTCATTAATATTATTTTTTATTATTTTGATTGTGATTATTTTATTACTATTATAATTGTCATTATTATTTTATTATTATTATTATAATTGTAATTATCATTATTTTTATTATTATTGTAATTATCATTATTTTATTATTATAATTTTCATTAATATTATTTTATTATTATTTTAATTGTCATTATTTTATTATTATTATTGTCATTA
>CAXKVX010001913.1:0-26758 GCA_964058865.1 Eleocharis quinqueflora | reverse complement strand
CATCTGATCTTGATTTTTGTTGGAGTGAAGGTTTGATTGGATTTCTGAAATGCAATGTATTTTTTTTTTCCCAAACTATGAGTTCGATGATTTCAAAAATAGGAAGTGTTACTTCTAATTGTAGATGAGATTTCATGTGATCTTGATTTTTGTTGGAGTGAATGTTTGATTGGATTTCTGAAATGCAATGTATTTTATTCCAAACTATGAGTTCGATTGATTTAAAAAATAGGAAGTGTTGTGGGTTGTGCTTTGGTTGAAAACAAACCACCATGCTTGCTAATAATTGTATTAGTTGTTTTGGAATTTTTTTCTGTTGTTCTAAAGGAATTATAAAAGAAGGCAGAATAATGTAATTTCTTTCATTATGTTTTTCCGCACTTGACTCAAGAGTGCACATGCTTATTTATAAGAGTTCACAATGATGACAGCTCATTAATAGCTAATCCTAACATAAAGCAATTAGAGCTAATCAGCTAATCGTAACTAACTGAAACACTGAACAGTTTAACTAACTGAATCACTACAACTAACTTCCTGAAGTAGTCTTGTTGTTGTCTCCATTATCAACTGAGCCGGAGATGTCCAGTTGATCCGCAGAGTGTTCTTCTATAGGCCCCCTCAAGCGAGACGAGTTTTTGAACACATGGAGCTTGTCACGAAGAAGGGAAAATCGAGCAGTAGCAAGACTTTTGGTGAAGAAATCACCAATCTGATCAACTGAGCAAATAAACTTGACTTGAAGCTTCTTGCTTGCAACTTTCTCTCGAACGAAATGAAAATCAAGTTCGATATGCTTGGCCCGAGCATGGTAAACAGGATTTGAAGCTAGAAATGTCGCACCAAGATTGTCACACCACATAGTAGGTGATTGAGGAGGAACAGCATGTAGCTCTTGAAGCAAGGAATCAATCCATGTAAAACAGTCTCTTGAAGATCACCATGTAAAAATGCATTATTCACATCTAATTATTGAATTTGCCATTTTTGAGATAATGCCAGTGTAAGAACAATCCTGATTGTTACTGGCTTCACTACTGGATTGAAGGTTTCAGTATAGTCCAAACCCTCTTGTTGATTATAGCCCTTGGCTACTAATCGAGCTTTGTGTCTCTCTACTGTCCCATCTGCTCTAAGCTTCAATTTGAACACCCATTTGCAACCAATCACATGAGTATCTGGTTTGACAGGCACAAGATCCCATGTACTGTTCTGAGCAAGAGCTGTGAGCTCAGATGCCATGGCATTTCTCCAATGAGCATCTTTGGAAGCCTGACTAAAGCAAGTGGGTTCAAGCTTGTCAGATGATAGCTCAGTAGCATAGACATGATGATCAGGATAAGTTCTAGGTTTCAAGGAGTTTGTTTGTGTCCTTGTAACCATGGGATGTGATGGTTGAGGAGGTGGTGTTTGGTCAGCTTGCACAGGTTGTTGAGGAGAAGGTGTATTTTCAGGAGACAAGATAGGTTGCGGAGATTGTTGAGGAGCAGTGGAAGGCAGAGGTTCTTCTGTAGTATTTGTGCGTGGAGGATGCTGTTGGGTAGGATGAAGTGAGTGCAGAACCACTAAAGGAGCAGAGGGTGTAGTTTGAGAAAGGATGTCAGATGAAGTTATGGTTTGAGATGCCTTCATGAAAGGAAACTCAAGTTCATTGAATGTTACATGCCTGGAAACATACAACCTATTGGAAGAAGGATCATAGCAATAATAGCCCTTGTGAATTGTCGAATAGCCCAGAAAAACACAAGCTTCAGATCTTGGCTCAAGCTTATGTTTGGTATAGGGTCTGAGAAGTGGAAAACAGGTGCATCCAAGGGCATGTAACATAGAGTAATCCGATTTTTGGTTAAAAAGTTTTTCGAAAGGAGATGTAGAGCCTGTAGGATGAGATGGTAGTCGGTTGATGACATACACTACACTTTCAAAGATCAAATCCCAAAATTGAAGTGGAATTGAGGAATGAAACATGTTGGCAAGACCTAACTCAACTATATGCCGATGTTTTCTCTCTTCCAACCCATTTTGCTCAGGGGTATAAGGGCAGGAGACTTGAAAAGTAATCTGAGGATGCTTTCTCATCAATGGTTTAAATTCGGTACCACCATCACACTGAAAAAAATTTATGCTAGCAGACAACAAGTTCTCAACTCTTGTTTTAAAATGCTCAAAAATAATAGCAACATCAGACTTTGCAGCACATGGATACAGCCAAGTGAACCTAGTGAACTCATCAGTAAATGCAACATAATACTTATTTCCTTTATTTGAAATCACAGGGGCAGGTCCCCATAAATCTGAATGGATAACCTCTAAAGGTTTAGTTGCAACTGACAGATAATGAGAGAAGGGCAGCTTATGAGCCTTGGCCTTACTACAGCTTGCACAAAAGGAAAAGGAGGAAGAAGGCCTTATTGAAATAGCTTGTGCCTTCTTCAATTGATCTACTACAGTATGTGAGCAGTGTGCCAGCCTGAGATGCCAAATGTCGGGTGACTGATGAGAGGCTTGGAAAGCATGATGAGAAGAAGAAGGAATGAGTTGATAAAGCCCTTTATGTAAGATGCCATGCAGCAAAATCTTGTGTGATGTTTTGTCCTTTACAAAACAAGAAGTTGATGAGAATTCCACAATAACATCATTGTCTCTTATTAATTGGGAGATACTCAGCAAATTCTTGGTGATAGAGGGAACATGTAACACATTTGTAAGAATCAAGGGTTTAAAGGAAGTATGAATAGTTGTAGAGCCTTTGTGAGCAATGGACAAACCTGAACCATTGCCAATGTGAACAACCTCTGGACCTTGGTAGGATTGGTAGGTGGAGAGAGTGTTGAGATCAGCTGTCACATGTGTAGAGGCACCTGAGTCAAGATGCCAGGGTGCTTGCTGCTTAGATGAAGGAGGTAAGACAGTTGGTTCAGCAATTAGAGCTTGTTCTTGTGTGGTAGGAACAGTGAACCTGATATCAAACCGATGGTAGCAATCAATTGCGCAGTGGCCCCACTTGTGACAAATCTGGCATTGAGACTGATCTTGACTGGAAGAAGCATTCTGAGAAGTAGCGGAATTGCCCCTGCCTCTTCCTCTATTAGATCCCCTACCTCTGCCTCTATTGTTACCAGATTTACCCCTATTGTTATAGTACTGGTTCCTTTTTGGTAGACCTTGATCTTGAGGGGTAAAATGGGAATTGGCATAATAGGCAGCAGAATCACCTTGTGAGGAAGTAGAATCAGATGATTTGGTAGTGAGGTGTACAGTAGTCGTAGATGATGATCTGAGATTAGTGAGAATTCTTGCTTCATGTGCAAGAAGCAAATTGCTCAATTCAAGCATCGAAGGATAAGCATACCTCATTGAAATGGCTGTGACAAAACTTTCATACTCAGATCCCAAGCCTTGCAGAGTGTATAGTACCAAATCATGATCTGAGACATCAGATCCAATGCTACGGAGTCGATTTGCCAAAGATTCCATGTGTTGAAGAAACTGAGCGCATGTAGAACCTCCTTTCTTGGAGATCTGCAACTGCAACTTCAGATTGAGGATTTTGGCAAGAGACTGAGAAGAGTGGATGTGATTCAGTGTGGACCATACTGATGTTGTTGTCTCACATCGTACTACTTGTGCAAGAAGAGAAGGCGAGATTGAGCTGAAAATCCACGCAAGAATCAACTGATCTTGCTTGTGCCAGGTGACATAATCAGGATTGATAACCTGACCTTCAGTGGTTGTGACGAACTGAGCCAGAGGTGGCATCGATCCATCAAGAAAACCGTAGAGACCATGGCCACGAAGAACTGGTAAAATCTGAGTTTTCCAAAGGAGAAAGTTATCATGAGTGAGAGGGGTATGGATTTGATGAGAGAAGTGGATATGATTAGAAGATGAAGAGATGATAGTCGAAGCGGAAGGAGAAGAATTCGCCATTAGAGAGGTTGTATCAAGCGTGAGCTGATTTGGCTCTGATACCATAAAGGAATTATAAAAGAAGGCAGAAGATTGTAATTTCTTTCATTATGTTTTCCGCACTTGACTCAAGAGTGCACATGCTTATTTATAAGAGTTCACAATGATGACAGCTCATTAATAGCTAATCCTAACAGAAAGCAATTACAGCTAATCAGCTAATCGTAACTAACTGAAACACTGAACAATTTAACTAACTGAATCACTACAACTAACTTCCTGAAGTAGTCTTGTTGCTGTCTCCATTATCAACTGAGCCGGAGATGTCCAGTTGATCCGCAGAGTGTTCTTCTACATGTTCATAGAGAAAAGATAGTTGATAAATTAATTGGAATATCTCCTCATACTATATTAAAAAGCAGCTATCGATTGGAGATCTCCATTTGGTCACATATTTTCATATTACCAAAAATACCCTTCAAATCATCTCTGTCTGTCTCTTCTCCGTCACTTATGTCACTTCACGCGTTACAGATACGCTCTCTTGTCCACTTGCGCCATCTGCTCCCCCCTCGATCTCCAACCCCACTGCTTCGTTGCTCTCCAAACCTCTCCTCTCTGCTGCTCTCCAACCCTCTCATGCATGCTGCTCTCCAAAACCTCTCCTCTCCATTGCTTTCGAATGTCTTTGCTCAAAGATAGTCCTCCTCACGCAAACCTTTCTTTTGGTACAGCAAAAGAGATCGCTAATTTGGTATAGTAGAAGGAGATCGCTAATCTGGTACAACATTATAGCCTTCAATTTTCAGCAATAGATGATGTACCCAAATGTTTGTATATTTTTTAGAAGTTAAATCTATGTGCACGTATAACTCATTGAGACAATTAAAGAAAATTAAAGACCTATGACCTATGAACTATGACGCAAGACGCTGCAAGTCGCATGACACAAGATGCTGCAAATCGCATGACGCAAGACGCATGACACTTGACGCAAGACGGTGCAAGACGCATGACACGTGATGCATGAAGCAAGCTTCTGCAAGACGGATGACGCATGACCCATGACGCAAGACGAATGACGCAAGACGCTGAAAGTTGCATGACGCGTCACGCAAGACGCATGACGCATGACGCAAGCCATTGCAAGCCGCATGACGCATGAGCCATGACGCAAGACGACTGATGCATGACGCAAGATGCTGCAAGTCGCATGACGCATGACCCAAGACGCATGATGCATGACGCATGACGCGAGACGCTGCAAGCCGCATGACGCTTGACGGTGCAAGACACATGACGCATGACACAAGCCGCATGATGCATGACGCCTGACCCATGACGCAAGCTGCTAGAAGTCGCATGACGCATGACGCATGGCGCATGACGTATGACCCATGACACAAGCCGCTGCAAGCCGCATGATGCAAGACCCATGACACATGACGCAAGATGCAAGACGCATGATGCAAGCCGCATGATGTTTGACGCAAGACGCTTGATGCAAGCCATTGCAAGTCGCATGACGCATTACGCATGGCCCATGACGCAAGACACATGATGCAAGACGTTGGAAGCCGCCTGAAGCATGATGCATGACGTAAGACGCATGACACATGACGCATGACGCATGACGCTGATAAGCCCAATTTATATATAACTAGGTTTTAGGATGCCATTTGACCAAAGTCTTGTGTTGCTTTCAATTAATTTTGTTTAGTTCGGGATGAAAATGTGCAAGTTCGTGGTACTGCTATATTTTTGTTCAATCATGAAAGTACAAGGTGATTCTAGCCAAAAGAACCTCGGAATTGGACTCTTCACGCCAAGCAACATAGAATGGTGCATTTTTGCACCTGTTTGCGGACCGCAAAGTCCCCATTGTGGGCCGCAAAGTCTTAAAAACCTAGATTAATTGGTGTAATGTGCGGATGTAACACCGAGTCGATTTAGGCATAGTATTAAAAAGGTTTATACCCTCTTTAATATTATATTTAGTCGTCTTTAACCTTAAATCGAACAATTAAAATAATCTCATTAGTTTTTCAAGTAAGTGAATTGAGAGTCCCGAAACTCTAGAATCCTTCTTTATCTTGATTAAATACTTTTTTTATTCTCTTTGACCACATGGTTAATTAGAAATCACCAAACCATTTTTTCTAAACCTTTAAATTTTAATTACATAGTTCGATTTAGAAGATAATTGTTGTCCTTATGGGATCGATACCTCAAGTACCGCATCGATTAAACCTTCAAAATTAGTATTTTTGGTTTAAAACTTGCATTGATAATAACACACAAATAACCGATCAGACGCATGACCCATGATGCAAGACGCATGACGCAAGACGTTGCAAGTCGCATGATGCAAGACACATGACGTAAGACGTTGCAAGTCGTATGACGCAAGATGCATGATGCTTGATGCAAGATGGTGTAATAAGCATGACATATGACGCATGAAGCAAGTCGTTGCAAGCCGCATGACGCATAACGCATGATGCAAGATGCATGACGCATGACGCATGACGCACGACACACGACGCATGACACAAGATGCTGCAAGCCGCATGAAGTAAGACGCAATGACGCAAGACGGTTGATGCATGATGCATGTGTTGGAATTGAGATGTCAATTCCAATACATTAAGTTTGGACTACGTGTTATATGATTACTGCATGTCACATACTATCGCCTAATATTACGAGGAGTAATATATCGATAAGCCAAATAATGTGATTAATGATATACAATGGCATTATACGTTTTTCACTAAGATTTTGGGCACGAATGCATATAGAACTTAAGTAAATTAATTATAATTGTTAATGAACCAATTATGATTAATTAAACTATATATTGGTGTCAGTGTAAAGTCAGAAATATTGTTTGGGCTAAACCCAACTCAAATTGGATCAAAGCCCAAGCAAAACAGCACAAACGCAAGTCTATTGCGGCCGTAATAAGATCATTTGCAGTTGCAATGAAGTAGGAAGATTTGGCAATAATCTTCTGAATTTTCAGAAGATCTATTGCGACTGCAATAGTCCTCATTGTGATCGTAATAGACTTGGCAAATTTCCTGTTAAGTCTGGAAGCCAAGTCTATTGCGGTCGCAAGAGACCTATTCCAAGACATATTTTGACTGCCTAGATTTACTGTTATCTTTTTTGATTGAATATTATAGCTATCATACCAATTTCGTAGAAATATCTACAGAAGTGAATATTGTAATTTGGGAAAGAATTGGAGAGAATGTAATTTCAAATATTTGATGAATATTTGATAATTAATTTGGCATCTTTCCAAGATACACTAACGCCTCTATAAATAACGCTAGGTCTCCACCCATTTATAATGTTGGTTGAACAGAAAAATTTCCAATTATCGACATAGGGCACATGTGTTGTGCATAGCCACTTATGTTATTCCATTAAAGATATACTCCATTGTTCTGTTCGTGACTTTGGAGAAAAGAAAGGCACTGGGATATACGTGGATGGAATCGCTAGCGCACCACGTCATGCTTCCGCACTTCCACCGCTAGAGGGATTCCGTTGAAAGGATATGCGTACAAGGGAGATCGTAGGGGTGGAAGGTAAGTGCCGCTTTCGCACTCATTTATTTTATTCCGAACATGTAGCACGGAGGTTATTCGATTTGTTGCAATTGTTTTTGTAATTTAGGGACATTGGTATTTTGGCTCATACCCTAAATGAATTGCACCAAACTAAGTCCAACAAGTGGTATCAGAGCCAACTTCGTTGCTCGTGTTTGGAATTTGATAATTTACTGGAAAATATCGAATTTAATTGTTGCATATTGTTTTTGGCTTTCTTGAATTTGTTAATTAATTATTTTGGGTATTTTTAAACCAAAATAAATTGGATTTTGTCAAATTCCTCGATTTTAATGCAAATTTAAATTTATATTATTCAAATTTTGTGTTTATCAATATTTAGAATAATTATTTGGACAAATAAAGTTGATTTTAAGAAAGAAATGCAACAATTTAAGTCATAAATTCGAAACAAATAATTCCAGAATGATTTATTTCTAAAACAAAGAAATTTTGACTTGAATTGTGCTCTATTGCGACTGCAAAGATCTCCATTGCGGCCGCAACACTATATGGTAATGTGCTCTGTTTTGGAAATATGGAAATCTGAATTGACATGTGTCTTGCGATCGCAAGACAATAGGAATTGTGTTGTTTCTAGGATATCCAGAGAACAAATTGAATTGACAAGATATATTATGGCCGCAAAGGCATGTATTGCAGCCGCAATGATTCTGGAAAATGGTACAAACATTGAATTGACAGGTTTACTGTGCTATTTTTCCAGAAATTAAATTTTCTATTAATTAGGAGTAGATGTAAATTAATTGTAGTTTTATGATATATATATATAATTAAATTATATATAATTACAATTAATTTTGCTACAAAATTACTACTATTTTATATGAATATAGAATTTGGCTAATATCTATAATTAGTGTAAATACTAATAAAAGACAAGATGAAATTGCTAAATTCTAAAATGATTCAATTTAAGATTAAAATGTGGTATTGATAAATATTTAGTAATTTTCTAAAGGTTTTAGTAAATGTTAAATATGTATAAAGTCTATATTTTATTAACAATAGCAAAATTAGTTAATTATAATTTAAAGCTCATATTAGTTGATATATATATAGAGTATGGCTAATGTGAAAACGTTTGCACTTCGACCGAAGTGCAAAAGTTTCACATTAGCCAACTTTTTATGCTCAAAATTTAAATTTAATTTGGTCAATAAATTCTTCATATCATAATCTTGTAGGAAATCAAATTTTGTGATTTTTAGAGTTTTTTAGCTATATTTTAAATATTTTTTAAAAATAGCCCTGAAAAGGTCATGTTTTTTTAATATTAAATTGTACTGTTTTAAAAAATATTTAAAATATAGCTAGAAAGCTCTAAAAATCACGAAATTTGATTCCCTACAAGATTTTGATATAAATAATTTATTGAGCAACTTAAATTTAAATTTTGACCATAAAAAATTGGCTAATGTGAAACTTTTGTACTTCGACCGAATTGCAAACGTTTTCACATTAGCCATACTCTATATATATATATATGTATACGAGGAGAAATTCGTAGTCGCCTAACTTCCAACCGCTCGCAACCGCTCTATGATAGAAAATGTAAATAACCAATCCGGACCATTGAAAATATTCTCTATATTAATATAGACTTGGAGACCAAATTTTACATTTTTTATTTTTTTACTATTTTATCGGATGGATTGAAAATTTATTTATCTAACGATTTACAAACATCCAATTTTCAACCTATCCGATAAAATAGTAAAAAAAATAAAAAAATATAAAATTTGGTCTCCAAGTCTACATTAGTATGAATGATATTTTCAACGGTCCGGATTGACCATTTACACTTGGTATGATGGAGCGGTTGCGAGCGGCTATGAAATGAATGGTGGCTACGGATCCCTCCTCTATATATATATATATATATATATATATATATATATATATATATATATTAAGGACGAGTAGCTCTCTCTTGCGACAAAATGGCTCATTTGTACTTGTGCATAACACCAAAATACCTAGGAGCATTGACTGCTCCCTTCGGAGCCTCAGGCTGGATAGTATTGTTGGTTAAAATGAAATTAATGGAGTCATTTTTAGAGTTCTTTTGTCAAGGCCTTTGAATAGACTATAAAATTGTGACTAAGGATTAAACCATGATGGCTAATTACATGATTAAACACATATTTTTAAATAAGGCTTCAAGTTATCATATATCTTGCATGACAAATGTGATCATTAATCGATCCAAAGGAAGATAATGATCATCATGGAAGATTATCATGACAGTTAATCGTGAAGCATAAGGCATGTAATAAGTGTGGTGATGAATACAGTTCTCATATGATCAGTTGCCTGGCCCAACAAAAGAGTAACCATGATCATTTATCATCACCACTTATTTGTTATTACAAGATATATAAAGTAAATGATACCATCGAAAGATGGTTCATTAAAGGAATCAAATATCTTGTTAGATAATATGAATAAAGCCTTAATTGAAAATGATGTGAAGTTTATTCCATGCCTTTGTTTGCTTTAAATACCATCACGGATAGATTTTCAGTTATTTAATAAACTCATTGATGTAAATCTATTGTCTAATGAATATATTGATGTTAATTTTATTGTTAAAATATTATAACTATATTGTATAATAAATTTTCTATCGTGTAATTAATATATTAAAGAAATAAGATAAATTTACGAATGTAAAAATATATTGACGGATATTGGCGGATATCTCATGGATTGGGCAAGAATGCTCATGGGTAGGCCGAACCTTCAATTTCATGCTCAATTTCAATCAAATCTATCTGTGATGGTATTCAAAAAAAATTAGAAGTAATATTGTCATGTTGTTGCATGCTTTTGTTTGCTAAATTGAAAAGAATATTGATTAAAGCTAAATGGATGAAGAAAATTGCATATGATCATGAAATTTTTTTGAGTAAAGTAATATACTTTATTCAGAATGAAATAAAGTGAAAATTAATTGGAAAATGGATGATCGTGTCATTAAAGTTTTGAATCCAAAATCAAAAGATCAAGGGGCAAAATTGAAGAGAAGGTCTAATTTGCGTAATATTTATATGAACTTGCTTTGATTAAGAATAACAAGGTACATTAAATATATTCTTAACAAAACTCGTTTGTATGAAACAAGAAAGCAAAATGACCTGATTAGTAAAATAACAAGTATGTTGCAGAAAAGTTTAAAGGTTGGTTTGACGATTAAAGAGTTAATTTTTATGCATTATCATTGCAAAACTTAGTACGTTATTTTGTAACGAAAAAACTGAAATGTATGTATAAAGGTTGTTTTGGAAAATTAAAATATTTGAATCTATGTGATATAAAAGGTTAAAGATGTCATCATTTAAGAAAATTAAAAGTCCCAAACTTTGAATTGTCTAAAAGTTTTTTTAAAATACATGATATTCAAGTAAGGATGAAAATGTACAATATATATATATATATATATATATATATATATATCACAATCATATTACTATTTCTAATGAAGACAAGTATTAAGTTTTACTTAATTTGAAATAGAAATTTATTCATCATGATTCAAAATAAGTTATTTTCAATTTTTCATCTAAGCACATTTTCAAGTAAAGTCTATGATTTGTGAATGTTTTGCAAAATTTAATACAAAAGATTTTTTGAATAAAATTAACCATCAGAGTTGTTATATATATGGCCAAGTTTTGGTCAAAAGAAACTTTGTCAAAACCAACAAACATGATGAAATGTGAATCCAACAAGAGTAACATATGTCAAATAATACAAAATATCTATAATTCATTTAATATGAATAATATAAAAGAATAAGAGTATTATTTTAACACCTGATATAGATATGGATACATATTAGTATCATCATTTAAGTTAGACTTCTGGAGTATAATAGATTTTAAATGAATTTGTGTCATTTATATTGTCGAATTTTATTCGCAATAAAAGGTAATATAATGATACAATTATAGTTACATATAAAATCTATGATAATAAGTATAAAAGTACTACAACATAAGGCGATGTATATTCACTAAATATAACTTGCTTAAACAATAAATAATTTGAATGTATATTTGAATCTTTAAGGAATATGAGTATGTTCAAATAAAGTTAGACTCTTTAATAATCATGAATTATTAAAAATGTTCAAATTGAACATAAGGAATATAAGTTGTCATTTGAATAAATTGCTTCAAAGACATTATTACAAACCTACACAAATAATTGAGACATTAGATTCTTTGAGGATGTAGAGTTTGCGGTGAGAGATATGATAAAAGATAAGATTTTAGACTTTAAAGACAAGTTTTTTAAAGATTGAAGATTTTAATAAAGTCCATAAATTATTTTCGAAAAAGAAGATATGAATTAGAATAAATCATGGGCCTTCGCTCGGCTTTTTTATTCTAATTCGAGTCAAGACTGGTGAGAATATGGTTTTCAGGACCTTCGTTCGAACCATGTTCACATTCTGGTCAAGGTTATATATTGGAAAATAAATCTTAAGTCTATTAATTGTTTTTTTTTCGAAAAAGGAGACATGAATTAGAATAAATTCTTGGGCCTTCGCCTGTTTTATTCTAATTCAAGTCAAGATCAGTGAGAATATGATTTAGGACCTTCGTTCTGATCATGTTGACAATCTGATCAAGGTTGTATATCGAAAAATAAATCTTTTATCGATAGGCAAACTCCACCTCAAATAAGAGACTCAATTAATGACACATAAACCCAAAACAAGCCCAAATAGATGCGTTGCTTCTAGCAATAATTTTGACTATAAGCCCATGGGTGTTTTGGAATAAGAAAACATGTGTTGTTAAATGATGATTCAGTTAAATACTCAGCAGTACATTAAATAACACATCTGACCTAAAATTGACCCAAATATATGTATTGGTTCTTGCAATAATATTTGCTGTATGTCGGTGGGTATTATGGAATAAGATATTTGTGTTATCTAATGATAATTTCTCTGTTGAAGAAATACTCAAAGAAATGTTATGCAAGTGCCAAATTTTACTAGAGTAAACAGAACTGCAACTATAAAGTCGTGTATTCAAATTTTTATATAAAACATAACTAATGAAATAGTTATATACACTAGAAAGTGAATTAGTTATCTTATATACGAAAAATAAAACTGCTTATATTAAATATTTTTCCTCATTGCCTTAAAGTGCTGAAATCCGTTCAAGTACAAATGAAAATTTGGAACAATATGGAATTGAAATGGTAATGTTGAAAAATATAAAGATAAATTTTGTCGGTAAAAGACTTCATATATAAGTTTATAAAGAATTTTTCCTTAAAAATTCTTAAAAAAGAATTAATTGCACCATGTTTAAAGTTTTGAATAGATATAAATGATGCAACTTAAGAATTTTTCATTAAAGTTATAGTTTGCACAAAGAAAATAATATATATGCAATTAAAGAGTCTCAATAAAGTACTATCAAATTGTGATGTAATCAAATGTTGATAAATCAGATTATTCAAATTTTGTGGGAGTAAAATAGAAATACAATATGTCTTAACGAAATCAAAAGCAAGAAAATCTAAGTATTTATATATGCCTTATAAGCATTAAATATGTTGATATATGGCTATAAGGATATTGTGTTATATAACGACATATTCAAGAAAATACTTAGTATAAAGAAATTTATAAGATCTTTTACAAGATCTTAAAGGGACTTATAGCAAACAAAGAATAATACTCTAGTGTCAGATGTTGAAATGTTTTTGAGGTCTTACTAAATTTGATTTTAGGATTAAATGCATATTATCATAAAATGTCACTCTAATGAACTCAGTGTTGAGATGATTTAAGTTATATTGTGACAATAAAGGAGCCATGCATGATAATACTAGAAATTTAATATGGTTGAAATATTTTTCATATAAGTTTTCTAAAAAAGAGATTAAAAGATAGAACATACAATAGTACAAGCTTCATATTCACAAGGTTTGTGGAAAATGTGAGAGCCTAATTTTGAGGAAATATATGTTATATGTAATTTGCAACAATATATATATGCAAATTACATCTCTCAATAATACTGAAAATTAATAAGTTTTCTAGTGGTCTAAAAGAAAGGTTGAAAAATAGAACATATGACAGTACAAACTTCGTATTCACAAAGTTTGTGAAAAATGTGAAAGTCTGATTTTGAGGAAACACATGTTCTATGTGATTTGCAACAAGTTGTGATTTATATGCAAGTCACACCTCCTTTAAAGTTTTTAACCTCACTAAAGTAGCGATGATCCATTTGGAAATATGCACGTATAATCACATTCTCGTGTAATTTCTGAACTATATGACCAAAATCTAATTCATGTCATCTAGTTGTATTTGGCACTGCGATTTTAGTTGGGTAAGCCATGCAGAAAATGTGACGACACCGCTTAAGTCTCTTGTTGGTATAATTGATGGACCGAATTGGTTAAGAGATACAAAAAGAAAGACATAACAGTTAAAGTGATCTGACCGAATCCCGACATATGTAATCAAATAGACCACACTTATCCATGTGGGAGATTGTTGGAATTGAGACGTCAATTTCAATAAATTAAGTTTGGACTACATGTTATATGATTACTGCATGTCACATACTGTTGCCTAATATTACGAGGAGTAATATATGGATATGCCAAATAATGTGATTAACTGATATACAATGACATTATACGTATTTTACTAAAATTTTGGGCACAAATGCATATAGAACTTAAGTAAATTAATTATAATTGTTAATGGACCAATTATGATTAATTAAACTATATATTTGTGTTAGTGTAAAATCAGAAATATTGTTTGAGCTAAATCCAACTCAAATTTGATCAAAACCCAAACAAAGCCCAAGCAAAGAATTGAAGAGTTACAACAGCGAACTCCTTTCTTTCGAATTTCCAATAATTTTTGTGGACCCGTGGTTAGGGAAAGTCTAAAGGGTCGGGCCGGGCTTTACAAGGGCCGGACCTAGAGGGCCTACGAAAGGGTCGGGTAAGGGCCAAGTCTAAAGAGGACTTAATAGGAGCCGGGTAATAAGGACTTTGTTCTAAGGAAATAGGTCCGGCCCCTCTAAGGCCCGGCCCTTATCAGGCCCTCGGGGTTGCAAAGGGTCGGATCAGAGCCGGGTAATAAGGGCTTTGGTCTATTTTTTATTTTTTTAATTGTTAAAGGGTTGATAAGAGTCTGAAGGGCTGACGTGGTTAAGGATTGCAGAGAGCCGAATCAGGAATGGACGGGGTCGGGGCTTGAAAGGGCCGGGTAAATAGGGGCCTGCATTTTTGAAATAAGGTCCGACCCTTTCAAAATCTTAATAAGGATCGAATCTGACAGGAACTTTACAGAACCGAACTGGAGGCCGAAGGCTTATGACATATCACTACCGTGGTCCAGAAAAAGTAAATTTTGTTCTCTATTTTTTATAGAATTTTCGCCCCGCTCTTTTTTCACCGTTTCTGTTCAAACTCCTTCAAATCACCTCCTTGCTTCTCGCTGTTCCTCCCTCTCTCTCTATCTCTCTAGCCACTCGAGAAAAACCCTAGAAGCAGAGATCTGATGGCCGACACAGATCTAGCCCCGTCAGTTCATGGCGACGCCTCCCTCCCCTCACCAATCGTAAGATCTCTTTTTATACCTCTCTTTTTTTCGATCTATTATGAGCGTACTTCGCGAGTGAACTAGTATGAGCTTGTGAAGTGATTTCGGTTCTGACAGTAGCAATACTAATGTCTTGTGACTAATATAAAATCAGGACCCCGTTTTGTTCGAATTTATTGATCCTTTATCTAGTAATTAAGCTCCAGATCGTACAGTTGAGTCTGACTTTTAAAACCATTCAAATTGAACACTTTCTTTGCAATAAAACCTCAATTTGCTTCAACCTTTCTCAAGCTTTAATACACCCTTTAACATTGTAATTGATGAGTTCCAGTGACATAATGCAATTAGCACTTGTAATACTTTGTTATTTTATTGTAGGAAAAAGGCAAGGAGGATATGCAACCAGTGGCTGATAAAATTGCGGTAAAATCTAGTTACTTTTTAGAAATATTTTTAAGAGGCTTAATTTGTGTTATGCCCATAGATGAAAAAGGGACCTTTTTTGTTCTACATGTGCTCAGTGTCAAATATATGAATAATTTAAGTCACTAAAGATCAGGCTTTATTTGTGAACTGAAGGAAGAAGATCTTTATTTTCTTTTTTTATCTGATAATATTTTCTATTTCCTCAGGAGTTGAATGAATCCCAGACAGAGTTACTTGGTAGGCTCCGGGGGCTGAAGGAGGTACCTAAGTTTTTAGAAAAATTTCTTTATTACCCTTGTAAATTACCATAAAGCTGCATCTGTTCCTGCAGAGTAGAAACATCAATCATTTCTTTACTGATAAAGAGGGAACCAAATCCGCTGCTTGTATAATTCCTGCTTGTTTCGATCTGGACTGTTCAAAACTCATATAACGGCCAAAGCATCAGCCTCCTGAATCAAATCACAACTGTCCGTGGCGGTCGATCGATTCTTGACGGTCGGATCGAGACAAGCAGGGTCCTGCTTGCCTCCAATACAAGCAGCAGATTCGGATCCATAAAATAGGGGAAAGTATACTTGTATTGATGTTGACCTTTCTTTTTGCTTCCTTTATTTTTTGGAAAAAAACAAGTAAAATAGGGGGAATTATATAGATATTGACCTTTCTTGAGGTGTATAAAGAACATTTTGAGTTTTTGACCTTGGAGATTTTATATGGATATGTTCTCTATAAAGATATTTTGGTTTTGCTTATACTGCAGCTTGTGATGCAATGCCTCAATTTCTAGTCCTGAACCAATTTCGGATTCTGGTTTACCATTTTTTGTTTGTTCAGGATTTACAGAATTGGAGGGTGAAGCTGGATACACAAGTCAAGACCTACAAAGATGTAAGTTGCTTTCTTCGTAGCTAATTATTTATATATTTTTTTTTTTTATTTTAGCCCCACACACAAGCAATGAAGAGCCTGGCTGAAACAGGTAAAGTCAGCAACCCTGCCTTCCAGAATGTTCCTTTGTGCATGTCTTTGTTTAATTAAGTCTCTCTGTATATGTAAATATTTTTTTACTTCCTTTGATGGTTTTGATTGAAAGTACTGTATAATACAGGAACTGTCAGATCTCAAGAAAGCACTGACTTCAGAGATGGAGCAGCTTACCTTGGTAAATGAAGTACACAAGGGGATTAATTCTTGAAGTGACTTCTTCTTTTTAAAGTACTTATTAGTTATTCATATAATTATATGTATGTGTAGGATTTTCAAGAATTGAGAACTACACTGCAGAAGCAACAGGATGATGTGGCAGCCAGCCTAGTGAACTTGGGTGTATGTGCTTTTTTACCTTGTTTTCATTAATATATAAATGCTATAAATTAATCTCTGCAATTTGGCTAATAAAAATCTGTTACTGCCACAATATGAAGTTGAGGATAATTAATATGAGTTGTCAAATGCAGTGAAAAGTGGAGATTTGTTGTACAACCCTTTTAGTGCTTTATGTAGTTACTGTTTGTTATATGGATCTATATCCTCTGGGATACCTCACAGTTTTAATTGGTCAAATAAAAAAATCTAGGTAGTCCGGGTGTGCAGGTTGGTTTTAGAGGGCACATAGATTTGAGACTTGTAACAATGCTAGTAATGATGCTGTCCTTTTCTGTGAGTTATCCCATGGATGTGAACACTAGTTTTTACAGGGTTTTTTCAATGTGATCCATACTGGATCATTCAACAATTCCTCTGATGAAACTACAATCTGTATATGGAAGACATAACTTATTTAAGTTATGAATATGATATTGTTGGGTTTTCCTTTTTAATCTCTCCTGCTCCCTCTCTATGTTCTTGTTTCAGATGTTGGCTGAGCCAGAAAAGGAAGAAAATGAAATCATAAAAGAAGAGCCTATTTAGAAAACTGAATAGGTTGGAGATTCTTAGGATTGATATGCATAATCCAAAATATTTCATGTTGATTACTGCATCAGCTTGTCAATTGCATTAGCACACACTTGTTAAAGGACATGCACTAACTTGGTGTCTCGTTATTGGTGCCTTGTTGCTACTTTTAATGTAGAATTGGATTTCTGATATATGCCTATAACTTTATTTCAAAGAAGTTTAGATGGAAACTTTGAGACTATTTGTGATGCCGTTAGTATTTATCCCCTGAATTTCTGGCTGTACTGTATACATGTATCCTCTTTATCTGTTCCAGTACTGCCATGTGAATGCATGTTTCTGGTTTATCTGTTTCGAGATTATTTTTGGTCTATGTTCATTGGGAATTTTGGATTTAGTTGAGAGTTAATTGGACTTGAGCAATAATTCAGTCTTGAAACTGTAAGGATCCTCATTGTTAGATGTAAAAGGAAACATCAACCTGCCTCTAGAAAATACTGATTTATACTTTCTTGTTACTATGCCAATAAGAGATTTGACTTCATCTCTTTTCAATTATAGTTTTAGAAGTTATATTTGCAATGCTGACTGAACTAAGTTTGTAATTGACATTAATGATGGGGAAAACTTCTGGGATTGAAAATAAACATAGCCCTTCACCAAGGCTTGATTGTTGGCTCTACTCATTTTCCAGCCCCAGAATTCCACAAGTTCAGTACCTGTAAACCAACAGATTTGGCTATACATAGCCACTTGATGACATGAGAGTTTGTTGGTAGGCATTTGTAATAGCCAGTTATCTCATCGCTATGCTAATCCTACAAAACTCATAAATTAAATGGCTCCTTTTCAACGGAACAAGGTTGCCACTTGCCAAGCACTAAGGGAGGGAGATGATAGCAAGAGAAACAAATGCACGATAATACAATTAAGGATCACTTGGTAGTACATCACTGGGACTGTAAATTAGCCAACTTGATATTGCAGCTAACTAAATTGGGGTGCTTGTGATGATGCTAAAATTAAATGTTTAACTATGATGAGTTGGTCTATTACTTGTTGCATTAAGTTGGAGTATAGTTAGCAACGTAAGCGGCTTAGACAAGTAGTCGCTAACTCAACCTTCAGCGGAAATAGCTTAAAGAATGGATAGCAGCAATTTTGAAATGGATTTAGAAATAAGTCAATAACTAGCTAACCTGGATTAGCACTATTCCTCACTAACTTTTCAAAAAAATTCCGCAAAGTCTCATAACTTACTACGATAAGTGTTCTTCTTCGAGTAATTCATTTAAGAGTGTTAATCATTACTAAAACACCACGAAGAAATATAGAATATGACTTTAAATATTTCATTTCCAAGTACTTCATTTATGTGTGGTAAACAATCAAGAAAACACAACAAAATATTTTATCCAACTACAAGAACTGATTTTGATCTTAGTATTTCATTTATAAGTGGTAAACATTCAAGAGAATACTACAAATTATATTTTCCTACTACGAGAAGTGTTTCTAATCAGAGTATTTTGTTTATGTGTGGTAACATTTCAAGAAACTCCTCACAACATCATAGCCTACTATGAGAAGTGTTTCTTACTCGAGTACTTCATTCACTAAAATACCACGAAAAAACATAGAATACCACTACTAGTGCTTCATGTTCGAATAATTTATTTATAGGTGGTAACCATTAAAAAAAAACACCACATAGAATCTTATCATACTACGAGAAGTGTTTCTGATCAGAGTACTTCATTGGGTGGTGACCTTTCAAGAAAACTACACAAAACATCACATCCTACCACGAGAAGAGTTTCTTCTCTGAGTACTTCATTTAAGTGTGGTAACCATTCACTAAAATGCCACGAAGAAACATAGAATACAACTCTAAGTGCTTCATGTCTAAGTACATCATTTATGAGTGGTTCTGATCAGAGTACTCCGTTAATGGTTGGTAACCATAAAGGAAAACACCAGAAAACATCTTATCCTACTACAAGAAGTATTTTAGATCTGATTACTTCATTTATGGGTGGTAACCTTTCAAATAAAACCCACAAAGCATCATAGCCTACTACGAGAAGTGTTTGTTCTTCGAGTACTTCATTTAAGGGTGCTAACCTTTCACTAAAATATCACGAAAAAATATAGATTACCGCTCTAAGTATTTTATGTCTGTATACTTCATTTATAGGTGATAACCATTATATAAAACAACACAAATCATCTTATCCTACTACGATACGTGTTTCAGCTCGGATTACATTTATGGGTCGTAACCATTCAATAAAACTCCATAAAGCCTCATAGCTTATTACGAGAAGTGTTCTTCTTCGAGTAATTCATTTAAGGGTGGTAACCATCACTAAAACACCACGAAGAAGAATAGAATACCACTCTAAGTGCTTCATGTCCGAGTATTTCATTTATTGGCGGTAACCTTTCACTAAAACACCACGAAGGAGCATAGATTACCACTCTAAGTGCTTTATGTTCTGTGCTACATTTATGAGTGGTAACCATTAAATAAAATAACACAATGCATCTTATCCTACTACGAGAAGTGTTTCAGATCTGATTACTTCATTTATGGGTGATAATCTTTCAAGAAAACTCCACAAAGCCTCATATCCTACTACGAAAAGTGTTCTTCTTCAAGTAATTCATTTAAGGGTGATAACCATTCACTAAAACACCACGAAGAATCATAGAATACCACTCAAGTGCTTCATGTATTGGGCGGCAAACAGTACTTCATTTATGGACGGTAAACAATCAAGAAAATACCACAAAATATCTTATCCTACTACGAGAAGTGATTTTGATCTGAGTAATTCATTTATGGGTGGTAACCATTCAAGAAAACACCACAAATCATCTTGTCATACTATCAAAAGTGTATCTAATCAGAGTATTTCGTTTATGTGTGGTAACCTTTCAAGAAAACTCCACAAAAAATCATAGCCTACTATGAGAAGTGTTTCTTATTCGAGTACTTCATTTAAGGATGGTAATTGTTCACTAAGATACCACGAAGAAGTATAGAATACCACTCCTCGTGCTTCATATCTGAATAATTTATTTATAGGTGGTAACCTTTCAAGAAAACTCCACAAAACATCATATCCTACTACGAGAAGTGTTTCATTTTCGATTACTTCATTTAAGGCTTGTAATCGTTCACTAAAACACCACGAAGAAGCATAGAATATCACTCTTAGTACTTCATGTTCGAATAATTTATTTATGGGTGGAAAACAGTCAATAAAGCACCACAAAGTATCTTAACCTTCTACGGGAAGTGTTTGTGTGGATATGTGTACTTCATTTATGGGTTGTACTCATTCAAGAAAATATCACAAAGTATCTCATCCTATTACGAGAAGTATTTCTGATAAGAGTACTTCATTTACGGGTGGTGACCTTTCACGAAAACTCCACAAAGCATCATATCCTACTAAGAGAATAGTTTCTTCTCCGAGTACTTTATTTAACTGTGGTAATCATTCATTAGAATACCATGAAGAAGCATAGAATACCTCTATAAGTGCTTCATGTCTGAGTACATCATTTATGAGTGATTCTGATCAGAGTACTTCATTAATGGTTGGTAACCATAAAAGAAAACACTGCAAAGCATCTTATCCTACTACGAGAAGTGTTTCAGTTCCGATTACTTCATTTATGATTGGAAACCTTTCAAGAAAAACTCACAAAGCATCATAGCCTACTATGAGAAGTGTTTGTTCTTCGAGTACCACCTTTCACTAAAACACCATGAAGAAGCATACAGTACCACTCTAAGTGCTTTATGTTCGTGTACTTCATTTATGGATGGTAACCATTATAGAAAACAACACAAATCATCTTATCCTACTATGAAAAGTATTTCAGCTCTGATTACTTCATTTATGGGTGGAAACCTTTCAATAAAAGTCCACAAAGCCTCATAGCTTACTACAAGAAGTGTTCTTCTTCGAGTAATTCATTTAAGGGTGGTAACCATCACTAAAACACCATGAAGAAGCATAGAATACCACTCTAAATGCTTCATGTCTGAGTACTTCATTTATGGGCGGTAAACAATCAAGAAAACACCACAAAGAATCTTATCCTACTATGAGAAGTGATTTTGATCTGAGTACTTAATTTATGGGCGGTAACCATTCAAGAAAACACCACAAATCATCTTGTCCTACTACGAGAAGTGTTTCCAATCAGAGCATTTTGTTTATGTGTGGTGACCTTTCAAGAAAACTCCACAAAACATTATATCCTGCCACGAGAAAAGTTTCTTCTGCGAGTACTTCATTTAAATGTAGTAACCATTCACTAAAATACCATGAAGAAGCATAGAAAACCATTCTAAGTGCTTTATGGCTAAGTACATTATTTGAGTGGTTTTGATTAGAGTACTTCATTAATGGATTGTAAACATAAAGCAAAACACCACAAAACATCTTATCGTACTATGAGAAGTGTTTCATATCTGATTACTTCATTATGGGTGATAACCTTTCAAGCAAAATCCACAAAACATCATAGCCTACATCAAAACCTTTCATTATTGGGCAGTAAACAATTAAGAAAAACACCACAAAGCATCTTATCCTACTGCTGAAAGTGTTTCTGATATAAGTGCTTTATTTATGGGTGGTAACTAGTCATGAAAAAATACCACAAATCAACTTATCCTACTACGAGAACTATTTCTTATCAGAATATTTTATCCATGGTAAACTTTCAAGAAAACTCTACAAAGCATCATAGCCTACTATGAGAAGTGTTTCTTCTTCGAGTACTTCATGTAAGGGTGTTGACTTTTCACTAAACATCACGAAGAAGCATAGGATACCACTCTGAGTGATTCATGTCAGAATAATTTATTTATGGGTGGTAAACAGTCAAGAAAGCACCAAAAAACATCTTATCCTACTACATAAAGTGTTTCTGATCTGAGTATACATTTATGGCTGGTAACCATTCAAGAAAATGCCACGAAGAAACATAGAATACCACTCCAAGTTCTTCATGTCTAAGTACTTTATTTATTAGTGGTGCTGATGAGAGTACTTCATTTATGGGTGATAACCATTAAGAAAGCACTACAAAACAACTTATCCTACTAAGAGAAGTGTTTCAGATCTGATTACTTCATTTATGGTTAGTAACCTTTCAAGAAAACTCACAAAGCCTCATATCCATTACGAAAAGTGTTCTTCTTAGAGTAATTCATTTAAGGGTGGTAACCATTCACTAAAACACCATGAAGAAGCATAGAATACCACTCGCAGTGCTTCATGTCCAAGTACTTCATTTATGTGCGGTAAACAATCATGAAAACACCACAATTCATGTAATCCTACCACGAAAAGTGATTCTGATATGAGTAATTCATTTACGGGTGGTAACCAGTCAAGTAAGCATCACAAATCACCTTATCCTACTACGAGAAGTGTTTCTGATCATAGTATTTCATTTATGTATGGTTTTAGAGAAAACTCTACAAAGCATCATATCCTACTATGAGAAGTGTTTCTTCTTCGGGTACTTCATTTAAGGGGGTAACCGTTCACTAAAACACCACAAAGAAGCATAGACTACCACTTTTAGTACTTCATGTCCGAATAATTTATTTATGGGTGATAAACATTCAAGAAAACACCACAAAGAATCTAATCCTACTATGAGAAGTGTGTCTGATCAGAGTACATCATTTATTGGTGGTGACCTTTCAAGAAAACTACACAAAATATCATATCCTACCACGAGAAGAGTTTCTTCTCCGAGTACTTCATTTATGTGTGGTAACCTTTCAAGAAAACACCACAAATCATCTTGTCATACTACGAGAAGTGTTCCGATCAGAGTATTTCGTTTATGTGTGGTAACCTTTCAAGAAAACTTCACAAAGCATCATAGCCTACTATGAGAAGTGTTTCTTATTTGAATACTTCAATTAAGGATGGTAATCGTTGACTCAAAACACCACGAAGAAGCATAAAATACTACTCTCAGTGCTTCATGACCGAATAATTTTTTAATAGATGGTAACCATTCAAGAAAACACCACAGAGCATCTTATCCTACTACGAGAAGTTTTTCTGATCATAGTACTTCATTTATGGATGATAACTATTCATGAAAAAATACCACAAATCAACTTATCCTACTATGATCGGAGTATTTCATTTATCCGTGGTAAACTTTCAAGGAAACTCCACAAAGTATTATAGCCTACTATGAGAAGAGTTTATTCTTCAAGTACTTCATTTAAGGGTGGTAACCGTGAAGAAGCATAGAATACCACTCTCAGTGCTTCATGTCTGGGTACAACATTTTTGTGTGGTTCTGATCAAACTACTTCACTAATGGGTGGTAACCTATCACTATAATACCACTCTAATTGCTTCATATCTGAGTACTTCATTTATGAATGGTTCTGATTAGAGTACTTCATTTATGGATGGTAACCATTCAGGAAAGCACCACAAAGCATCTTATCCTACTACGAGAAGTGTTCCACATCTGATTACTTCATTTATGGTTAGTAACCTTTCAAGAAAACTCACAAAGCCTAATAACCTACTACGAGAAGTGTTTCTTCTTAGAGTAATTTGTTTAAGGATGGTAACCATTCACTAAAACACAAAGAAGCATAGAATACCACTCACAGTGCTTCATGTCCGAGTACTTCATTTATGAGCGGTAAACAATCAAGAAAATACCACAAAGTATCTTATCCTACTACGAGAAGTGATTCTGATCTGAGTAACTCATTTAAGGGTGGTAACCATTCAAGAAAACACCACAAATCATTCTATCCAACTACGAGAAGTGTTTCTGGTAAGACTATTTCATTTATGTGTGGTTTTAGAGAAAACTCTACGAAGCATCATAGCCTACAATGAGAAATGTTTCTTCTTCGAGTACTTCATTTAAGGGTGATAACTGTTCACTAAAACACCACGAAGAAGCATAGAATACCACTCTTAGTGCTTCATGTCCGAATAATTTATTTATGGGTGGTAACCATTCAAGAAAACACTACAAATCAACTTATTCTAATATGAGAAGTGTTTCTGATCAGAGTACATCATTTATGGGTGGTATCCATTCACTAAAATATCATGAAGAAGCATAGAATACCACTCTAAGTGCTTCATGTCAGAGTACATCATTTATAAGTGGTTCTGATCACAGTAATTCATTAATGTGTGGTAACCATAAAGGAAAACACCACAAAGCCTCGTAACCTACTACAAGAAGTGTTTCAAATCTGATTACTTCATTTATGGATGATAACCTTTCAAGGAAAACCCACAAAGCATCAAAGTCTACTACGAGAAGTATTTGTTCTTCGAGTACTTCATTTAAGGATGGTATACTTTCACTAAATCACCACGAAGGAGAATAGATTACCACTCTAAGTGCTTTATGTCCGTGTACTTCTTTTATGGGTGGTAACCATTAAAGAAAACAACACAAAGAATCTTATCCTACTATGAGAAGTGTTTCATATCCGATTACAGCATTTATGTGTGGTAACCTTGCAAGAAAACTCCACAAAGCCTCATAGCCTACTACCGGAAGTGTTCGTTCTTTGAGTACTTTGTTCAAGGTTGGTAAACTTTCACTAAAACACCACGAAGGAGCATAGATTACCACTATAAGTGCTTTAAGTCTGTGTACTTCATTTTTGGGTGGTAACCATTAAAGAAAGCAATACAAAGCATTAAAGCCTACTATGAGAAGTGTTTGTTCTTCAAGTACTTCATTTAAGAATGGTATACTTTCACTAAATCACCACGAAGGAGAATAGATTACCACTCTAAGTGCTTTATGTCCGTGTACTTCTTTTATGGGTGGTAACCATTAAAGAAAACAACACAAAGAATCTTATCCTACTACGGGAAGTGTTTCAGAACCAATTACAGCATTTATGTGTGGTAACCTTGCAAAAAAACTCCACAAAGCCTCATAGCCTACTACCGGAAGTGTTCGTTCTTTGAGTACTTCGTTCAAGGGTGGTAAACTTTCACTAAAACACCACGAAGGAGCATAGATTACCACTATAAGTGTTTTATGTCTGTGTACTTCATTTTTGGGTGGTAACCATTAAAGAAAGCAACACAAAGCATCATAGCCTACTACGAGAATTGTTTCTGATGAGAGTATTTCATTTATGGGTGGTAAACTTTCAAGAAAACTCCACAAAGCATCATATTCTACTATGAAAAGTGTTTCTTCTTTGAGTACTTCATTTAAGGGTGGTGACTGTTCACTAAACACCATGGATAATCATAGAATACATTAGTGCTTCATGTCTGACTACATCATTCATGAATGGTTCTGATCAAAGTACTTCATTAATGAGTGATAACCATTAAGGAAAGAACCACAAAGCATCTTATACTACTACTATGAGAAGTGTTTCAAATTTGATTACTTCATTTATGGTTAGTAACCTTTTAAGAAAACTCCACAAAGCCTCATAGCTTACTACGAGAAGCGTTCTTCTTCGAGTAACTCATTTAAGGGTGGTAACCATTCACTAAAACACCACGAAAAAGCATTGAATACCAGTCTAAGTTCTTAATGTCCGAGTACATTTATGAACGGTAAACAATCAAGAAAACACCACAATGCATCTTATCCATCTTCGAAGTGCTTTTTATCTGAGTATTTCATTTACGGGTGGTAACCAATCAAGAAAACTCTACAAAACATCATAGCCTACTATGAGAAGTGTTTTTTCTTCGAGTACTTCATTTAAGGATGGTAACCGTTCACTAAACACTACAAAGAAGCATAGAATACCACTCTTAGTGCTTCATGTCTGAATAATTTATTTACGTGTGGTAACCATTCTAGAAAACACCACAAAGCATCTTATCCTACTACGAGAAGTGTTTATGAGCAGAGTACTTCATTTATGGGTGGTGACCTTTCAAGAAAACTCCACAAAACATCATATCCAACCACATGAAGAGTTTCTTCTACGAGTACTTCATCTAAGTGTGGTAATCATTCACTAAAATACCACTCTAAGTGCTTCATGTCTAAGTACATCATTTATGAGTATTTCTGATCAGAGTACTTCATTAATGGGTGTTAACCATAAAGGAAACACCACAAAGCCTCTTTTCCTACTACAAGAAATGTTTCAGATCAGATTTCATCATTTGTGGGTGGTAACCTTTCAAGAAAACTCCAAAAAGCCTCATAGCCAACTACGAAGTGTTCTTCTTCGAGTAATTCATTTAAAGGTGGT